>PVJA010052368.1:0-12383 GCA_004027025.1 Myocastor coypus
AATTTAAACGATAAAAATATTAAATTTAAAAAAAATAAAAATAAAATAAAATGAACAGAGTTGACATTAAAATAAAAAATGAAATAAAATGAACAGAGTTGACATTAAAATAAAAAATAAAATAAAATGAACAGAGTTGACATTAAAAGAAACCAAGTAGAGGGTGATAGGTGCTGGATGCATTTATAATCCCTACAAGAGAAAGAAAACAGAGTTGACAGGAGAAAAAGAGGCAGTTCTGTAAATGCTCTCTGGGTTAAAGACAGACCTTAGAATTGTTTCCCAAAATAGTAAAAATCTAAATATTCCTTGCTGCATCCATACCTAGTCTTTTCTGAATCAGTGACAGCCACCAACAATCCAAGCCCCTCTCTGCTATAATCTTAGGATAGAAAGCTAAAAATATTGCTCAGTCATCATTTTTCCCCACCCAGATCTATTTTGACTAGCACTGCTTGCAACTGTTTACATGGCGGGATCAGGGAGTCGGCTACTGTTCCTGACATGCATTTTAATAAGCCACCTGACGAGATCAACATGAAGGAAAGGAACACTGTGAACAGGTGTGAGGATGCCCAAGGAAGATGGGTCCTGTGTCTCCCCCATGTTGCTCCCAGGACTCTGGCTTGGAAGTGCCTCCTTACCTCCATTGTGGGCTCTGAGAAAGGAGGACTCAGGTCCCAATTAGTCCCCCTGTGCCTCCAGCGTAAGGAAGTCTATCATAACCCAAATGCTGCCTTCCCCCTCACAAAAGACTGTTGAGAAGGGCTGTTCCCGGCTGCATCGCCATGGAAATGTGTGACACTTTTGTTGATGAGTTGCCTGTCTCCAGATGGACATCGTCATTCCCAGCACCAGCATTTCACAGACTGTTTTTAAGTATTTGCTTTGTATAGATTATAGTTTGTCTGAGGGTCTTGCTTGCTTTTTTATTTTACACCATGGTGGATTTTGTACAGTATGTTGTGTAAGTAGTAATGGTAGGTCTGGCTTTGTAGTCTCGGCTGTTTGTTTTTCCTTCCTTTGTATGCTGTCAGACTGTGCTCCTCCATCGCGCCTGCCTTGGCCAGCCAGCCAAGGTTGTTAATGACATGTTTAAATCTACCTGCTTTTTAAATTGGTGGGGATTCTGTCTTGACCTTAAAAAAGAAAAAAAAAAAAAGCCTGCATTTGGAATAATGCTGCTTTGAAAGTCACATTACTAGGAGCTTTTCCATTTTGTCAGAGAAAAATATTATAAGAATATTAATAGTTTGTTCAGTACTTTCAGTTGTATTCCCTGGAAGAATGAGAAAATTAAGACAAAGTATTATCAGAGTGGTCTGAGGGCATCTACACCAGCCTGTGGGTTGGTGGACAGGTATGGGTAGTGGGCCAGGGAGGGAGAGGGGCCTCTCCCAGGGCAGAGATCTTTTGTTATATAGGGTTCAGAGGGCCCTGTGGGTCTTTCAGGAAGATTCTACTGAGGCCCCACAAGATTGTGTGGTCTTTTTCATCCTTTTGTATGTGGTTTGGGTCCTACTGAGAGAGAATGCTCTGGAATTGTAATATAGCTGTCATGTATGTATAACATAACAGCTCCATATGTATCTTAAATGTACTAGAGATAGCATGTATGTTACTTACATGTAAATAATCAGACATTCACTAGAAGCAACTAGGATTACACTTACTAAATGTTAGAAATTATCTCATAAAGCCATGATTTACAAATTTTAATGTTCCAAATTGCAATGGGAAGGCCAACTTTTGAGCTTTTATTTTTATATCTGTAAATTGTATTAGAGGTATAATTTGCATCTTTTTAGCTGAATTTTCTTGCTTCTGAGTAAATAGTCCCTAGTTAACTGTGTTGATAATATTAATTTAATTTTTTTCTTCTGAATATCAAATTGAATTGTGAAAAATCTTTATGTTGTAATTGTGGATCAGAATCTATTGATTAATTTAATATATTTAGGACTTTAAATTCCTAAAGGGCTTATTATTGTAATCTCATGCCAGTCTATCAATTTTCTTTTAGGAAAAAAGCAGAATTAATACCTGCTTTGAATTATCTGGTGGAAAAAATAATTGGCTTGTCCTTGAACATGGAATCTTTATGCAGAGATATGCAAATGCATTATGTTCATAAAAATGATAATTTTGAGAACTCTTTGGACAGCATAATTACATAGATAATTACTACAACAAGCATCTTAGGGAGTGTTAAGGAGTGGTGTGAAGAAACCTGAAACTATATTAGAAAGTGATATTATATATACTAAAATAAGATCTATAAGTGTATAGTCATTGAACCAATTAATTATACATAACAAGAAAATAATTACCACTTCTTAAAAGGAAATGTGGACTTTCTCAGTGATAGACAACTGTCCTTCATAGTTAGTCCCATACCATGCGCTAGGCAATTATGAGGTTATTGGTTGATGAATTTTTCTAATTCTATACTTTTTGTATTCATCCCATAATTTGAGTTAAGAATGACTCAAATCCAAGCCTTTGTTATTTTATTTTGTTTTGAGACAGTCTCACTATGTAGCCCAGGCTAGCCTCAGACTCACAATAGTCCTCTTGCCAGCAGACAGCTGAGGATACAGGCAGGCACTACCATGCCCTTCTTCACATCAGTTTTTTAACTTAATTTGCCCACATCATTTCCAGTTGGTCAGAATCTGAAGAAAATATCATCATCATCACCAGGCTTCTATCATGGAGAAGTGCTTTAACTGTGAATTTTCCTGTGTTTATCCAGCAATGGTCGTTAATAATGGGATTTATGTCCTTTGGCTGTTGGAAAGTCTGGGTTCCATCCATGACCTTCTATACTTTCCAGCCTTGAAAGATATATGTACTTATTAGAGCAGTAGCTATTAGGCTGAGTATTAATGGGACTTTGCTGAGATATCTAAGTATTTATGTAAGTAATAATACATGCAGTAATTATAGAATGCTCAAATTTAGCATAAAGCTCATAAAAAGAAAATTTTCAGTACCCATTTGTTTATACCTGTTTGTGTATCAGTAGAAGTCCTTATCATAAATAGTACTTTATTTTTCCAAAAGAAGAAATGAAGATGTGTACATACTTAGGCCATCGTGTGATGGGTCCTATATGTATGTATCCCAAGAGATCTTTAGACACAGACTAACTTGTTTTCTCTGAGAAAGAACCAGGCAGGGACGCCTTCCCTAGCTCCATCTGTGGCACTGAGCTTCTTCCAGCAGACAGCAGCACATACCTGCTAGAAGGATCCAGGTGGCAAGCTCAGCTTCTCCCTCGCTGTTCTACGTGAACCACGTAGGAAGGCCTTATGGGAAGGGCTCTAACAAATGGTGCCCCTTGGCTCTTATAACTGAGACACTTCTACTATTGTGGAAAAGAATTTAAGATGTGTTTTCTTTTTCTGGCACTCAGATGAGTATAGGATCAAACCAGTGGAAGAAGTCAAATACATGAAAAATGGGGCCGAAGAGGAGCAGAAAATAGCAGCCAGGAACCAAGAAAACTTGGTAAGAAATTAATTTCTCATTTAACAATAAATTTTGGTGACACTATTGTAGTAAAACCTGTATTGCATGTTTAAGCAGCAAGTTACCCACTGGCATGAGATTTCTTGAAAATACTCCACTATTTATAGCTGGCCTGGAAGCTGCAGCTTTACTTCTATATCCTGTTTGTTCTTTCATCTAGATAGAGAATGCTCCAGGGAAAATGCAACAACATTGTTAATGTTTTAAAATACCTAAATTTGGGGGGAGGGGAAGCACGATGTAGGATTGAGATTGAAAATGTTTTTCTCCTTCCACTTCTTTTAACTCTTATCCAGGTCAGGATGAATGGAAAAATTTAATTATTCTAGGCATGCAATGTTGAGGAAGTTGCCTTTCAAAGGAAAATAATGTACTTTCAAGGTAGGTCTCTATCTACAGAGTTAGTACTTTGCATTAATAGTGTTAAAGGTATTGTAGGTTTTGACTTAGTGTGAGATAGATAATGATACAAAATGCAATAATATGAAATGGAAAGTTAAGAAACTTTTAGAATATGAATCAGTATACACATTATATTTCATTATCATTTCTGTAGAAATATCTACCGGATTTACATATTAAGAGATTTCTTGAAAGAGGTTACAAATTCTAAAAAATTTGCATTTATTCAGTTGTATTGGAACAGAATGATCTTTATATTTGGCATACAGTATATTCTTTGTTTTGTCTCATGACTGAGTAAATGCATTTTTAAGAAGTCTGTAGTATTATAAAACATTTTCATTTCAGACTCTCCTTTTCCCTCTTACGTGCTTTGTTTTAATTTTAATGATTTTTGCTATCACTGAGGGATTTGGCAGAACATTAACCAGTGCTTATGAGTATTTAGGCCATCATTTTCTATAATGTTGTTGATGAATATTAGTCTAATCCTTTACTTTATTCAAAATAGTGAAGTATCAACTACTGAATATTTTAGATTAGTTTTAAAAAATGGGAATACTAGCCGGGTGTGGTGGCTCATGCCTGTAATCCCAGCACTCGGGAGGCTGAGGCAGGAGGATTGGTGTGAGTTCGAGACCAGCCTGGGCTACAAAAGTGAGCTCAAGGCCAGCCTGAACTGCATAGCGAGACCCTGTCTCAAAAAGACAAAAAAAAATAAAAAAATAAAAAAATAAAAAAAATAAAAAATGGGAATACTCTAGATATTTGTTTTTTCATTAAGTATAATTCAAGTGACAGCCGTCATATCTATAGTGATGATATATTTTAACAATACTTAATTTTAGCTATAGTTAAGCAGTAAAAGTTAATATCAGATTTCATGTATATTTTAAAAATTTTTTTGATAAATCAAAGACATGATTAGATAAAATATCTGCTTTATTTTACTAAAAAGTAGAGTTTGGCCTTGCTTGATGTAATTTCAGCTTGAGTTATAGATCTCATCCTAATTGGATAGCCATTGGAGGCTGCAGAGTTGCTGGCGCCTAGGAGCTGACTGGTGCTGTGCATGTGTAGGTCTTGTGTTTATATCACATGACTCCTACAGGAGGCAGCACGTCCATCACTGTCTTCCAACTCTGTGCTTTCTTCTAATGTAGAGTCAATACAACTTTTTTCCTTAGTTTAGTTCAGGTGTGCAGTCTGTCAGCTCTGTGCTAGTGTACTGTTTGTAAACATTGTGGCCAAAGGTAGTATCAGTGTCTTTCCATGGATACTGAATGGAGACTTGAAAAAGAGGAAAAACTTGTGGTCATACTTATATGTGTACTATTTGTGACAGCTCTCACCTCTTTACCAACCAGAGTGCAGGCTATGGATGGTTTTTCTTTTTTTTGCGGGACCAGGGTTTGAACTCACAACTTTGCACTTGCCAAGCAGGCACTTGTGCTGCAGAGCTATCTCCCCAGCCCGGATGGTTTTTCAATTATGTGAAAGTTTGCTTGGGAAGTGACAACTTTCTGAAATAAACAACTTTCATTTATCTGTAGTATATGATCTTTGTTACCTACTGTGTCCTTTGGGGTGTATAATAAACTATTGATTATTCATTAAAAGAACTAATAACCTTCTAAACTTTAAGCGTAGGCCAGAAATGAATGAAATAGATTCAACACTCCTTTACTTTCACAGTCATTAAGACAGTCTACAATTTTAGAAGTTTCTCTTTCCTAGAATGTTTCTCAGATATAAATCAGAATAATTTTTTAAAAGATTTGTTAGCTGCACATGGTGCTGCAGTTGTTAGCCCCACTCAGGAGGCTGTGGCAGGAGTATTGCTGCAGGTTTGTGGCCAGCCTGGACTACATAGTGAGTATAAGTGTACACTTGTATACACTTACATTTGTACTGTTTGTGACAGCTCTCACTTCTAGCCTTAAACCACATAGCAAAATACTATCTCAAAAATTAAAAAGCAAAGCATATGAAGATTTATTTACTCAAACTGTTGAAATTAAGGGTCTAAGCATACTCAGTGAAAGCCATATGGCATTATGGGGAAGACTTTGGACTTTAGGGACAGAAACTGCCAGAATTTGGATCTCAGCTCTTCCAGGTGTTCACTGCAGGACAAGTTAAATGAACACTGTAGGTTAGTGCCAGCATTATAAGTATTTTGAAAACCTTGCTCTGGAACCATGCAATGATTTTAAAAGGATTCTTTTGAGTATTTTTAATGTCCATAGAACTTACTAAATATTGAAAGGTTCAGGGTGCTTAAACTTAAGCTTTGTAAGAAGCTTGTAGTAAAGTTGAGCAAACAATTCAATTCAGCAAATATTCATCAGTTGTCCCTTGCATACAAGGCACTGCAGAGAAACAAAAATAAAAAAGCATGTACCCTCACTTTCATGTGCTTAGGTTACTGTTGGCAGTGATAGTACCACATGACTATAAATAAAACAGGCTAAGATTGAATTTTGAGAAACACTGACACTGCAGGAGACAGAGATCACATGTCTTGAACTAGCAGGAGATACTTTGTGAATGAGCTGCTATATAAGCTGGCCTTAGAAGTATGAAATGACCACAAACACCCCAGGCAGAAATAACACACAGGAGCATAAAACAAATACTACTGTTTGTCTGGGGAGTGACATGGAGGAAGAAGGTATTAGGGAGTCAGTGAAAGAGCACAGTCAGTAGTGGGTAGAGCCTTAGTGGCCATCAGAGAAGTCTCAAAATTAATACAGTAGATGAAGGGGAAGACTCAGATGTTTTCCAGTCAAGCATTGGCAGGATGTGATTGTAATTCAAGGAAGTTTTTTGTTTTGTTTTTTGGGGGGTTGTTTTGTTTTGTTTTTTTCAGTACCAGGGATTGGACTTGGGACTTGTGCATGCCAGGCAGGCACATATGCCACTGAACTGTCCCCCTGGTCCTGAAATAAACTTATATAGCAGCAGCAGGTATAATGTGTGTTGCCATGAGGCACCAAGACAATACTCCTGTCATAATAATTTTAGTAAGAGTCAATGAGTCTGAACCAAGATGATGGCAGGGAAAAATAGAAAAGACTTGGGTAGAGTTGCAGAAGTCAAAGCAGTAGGATTTGGCTGCTCATTATATATTAAAAGAAGGCATGACATTAAGAGACAGTGGTAATACTATCATCTTGACCACCTGGATAAATGATGGGTTGGTGCTGATGAAAGTAAGTCATGAATAACCTCAATGAAATGGTTAAATCAACAGGAGGATTGTGCTTCATGAAAATATAACGTGCGTGTTTATTGTTCATTTTTGTCCACCCTTAAAAGGTCATAATGTGGTCCATTTGAAACCATACTGTAATGAGTACATAAAGCACCAGTGACTTCCAGATTCTATTCTCTGTAAGAATTGAGGGCTGCAAAAGCACATGAGACGTAAATCTTATGCCTCGTAAGCTCACTTCCTCTTGGGAGACAGGTTTGTGACCTAAATTACTACAGTTTGAGGTACAGTGTAAAATTTGGGGTTGGTTTTCAGCAAGCAACACTTTAGGAACTTGTAGAACATCACATAGAAATATCTAGTAGAAGGGTGGAAAGGCTGGTGCACCTCCTGTACTCAATATATTCTAGTTGCATACATAAATGAGTTAGCATGCTTGGGCCTATAGAAGCACATGCCCAACACCCAAAATGAAGGAAGGAAGTTTATTCAGCTCACAGTTACTGGAGGTTTCAGTCCATACTTGGCTGGCTCCAAGGCTGAATGGCACAGGGCAGAGAGCATCCAGTTCATGGCAGCAGAACAGCAACAATGGCAACGGTCTGTCTCTCTGTCTTTCTTATATTACATTCAAGCTCTCTGCCTCAGGCTGGGTATAACAATCACATCCATAATTCCGGCGGTACTAGGACCCATAATCCCATCCTTGTATTACCCATAATCCCAGTGTATCATGAGTTAATCTCAAACTCTAGTAGTTCGCACCCCATGACTGCATGAGGCTTTGGGGGGGCAACTAGGCACAAACCATAACAGGAGGTTTTGATTTGTCCATTGCCACTGCCCTCTGCTCACAGTATCCTTCCATGTTGTTACTACTGTGGTCTTTCTAAGGCCTGGACTTGCATGGTCAGAGCCCAAACTGGAACTTTCCTTCTTCCTTTATACTGTACCCTTTGATTTTTGCCTGCTTTATTCTTACTTGATTTTGAGACTGCAACTAATTGTTTCTGTCTGAGCGAAGCCTCTGCAGATTTCATCAGTTCCATTTGTTTTCTCTGATAACATTTGTGCTCTCCTTTATAGTATGCAGCATAAATGTTTTGTAGCAAACATGAATAATTTTGTTCAGACACTTTCCCCTCTAAGACTTTTAGCTCCTGACACTAAAATAATGTTTTTGGCTTGTAAGTTAAATACATAGCACCTAACGATATCACATATAGAACCTAGTAGTTGCTCAGTAATTACTTAAATCTTCCAGTCACATGAGACCTTTAACTGCTGTTTCTGTGGCTAGAGGCATACAGGATTTTTGAAGCTGTTCATGAATTATTTGTATGTTAATCACCTATGCATTCTCAATTTGAAAGTATGGTGGCTCACGCCTGTAATCCCAGCACTCGGGAGGCTGAGGCAGGAGGATTGGTGCAAGTTCGAGACCAGTCTGGGCTACAAAAGTGAGCTCAAGCTCTTTGGTCTCGGTGGCACAAGCGAGATGATGAAGGGAACGTCATCCTTTGGAAAGCGTCGTAATAGACGCACATGTTGTGCCGCTGCTGTGGCTCTAAGGCATACCACTTCCAGAAGTCGACTTGTGGCAAATGTGGCTATCCCGCCAAGTGCAAGAGAAAGTATAACTGGAGTGCAAAGGCTAAAAGACGAAATACCACTGGAACTGGTCGAATGAGGCACCTAAAAATTGTATATCGCAGATTCAGGTATGGATTCTGTGAAGGAACGACACCTAAACCCAAGAGAGCAGCTGTTGCAGCATCCAGTTCATCTTGAGAATTGCAGCACTCAAAATAAACGCTTTGGTTTTAAAAGAAAAAACAAAAAGTGAGCTCAAGGCCAGCCTCAACTGCATAGCGAGACCCTGTTTCAAAAAGACAAAAAAAAAAAAGTATGCATTTTTTCTAATTTTCACTGTTGTATGATATCCATATATCTCACTTTGCTTCTCTCAGACTTTCATTCTTTCTTAAGGGAGGTAGTGTGAACTAGAAATAACTTATGTTTCAATGATCAAAAACATGAGATATCCATAAGCCATAATTTCATAATTTCTTTACTTAAATCAGATATCTAAAGCTTCTTGAACCTGAAAATCACAATATTATTAGAATATTAGAAGAAAATGCTTACTGTAAGGGTATGTTTAGCATTTTAGCAAAGAGACTTCTTTAACAAAGACATAGAAAACAAAAGCTACAGAGAATTTCTCATTACATGAAGAATAATATATGGGAAAGGTCCTGAAGAAAATATTTATTATCAATAAAATGAATTAACATCCAGGACTTATAGAATCAACATATAAATAACTAAGAAAAACATAATTTCATTAGAAAGTAGATAAATGATGGTTCACAGTAGAAGATTATGAAAACTCAGTATATGGAGATACAGTCCATATTATTAATTCTCTGTCTCTGTCTGTCTGTCTGTCTGTCTGTCTCTGTCTCTGTCTGTCTGTCTCTCTCTCTCTGTCTCTCTTTCTCTCTGTCTCTCTGTCTCTCTGTCTCTGTCTCTGTCTCTCTGTCTCTGTCTCTCTCTCTCTCTCTCTCTCTCTCTCTCTCTCTCTTTCTGAGTTCCCCTTCCGTGGGTTTGCTCACACATTTAATTTTGTCTTTTCCAAGAGCTGATGTGCTACTTCCCAAACCAATTTATACTGATTAAGTGTCTTTGTAATTAGTTAAGTGACATACAAACGAATGAAATACCAGTGTGAAAAGAGCTGTTTCAGTGAAAATTCAATTGAATGGTTTTGGAAAGTCTTAATGAAAGAAAGTTACTAAATCTTATTGCTAAATTAAATGCAGTTATGCATTATTATTTCACAATGTCTTTACAGTCTCATTTCATTTAAAAAACCAAAATAAGGAATCTCAGATAAACATTAAATATTGTCCATATAGGTGGTATGGGTGGAACCCTATGTCTTAGTTACTTTTCTCTCATTGCAGAGACAAAATACCCAATGCCCAAAATTAAGGAAGGAAGGAAAGGTTTTTTTTAGTTCACAGTTTGTGGAGGTTTCAATCCACACTCAGGTAGCCCCAAGACAGGATGGCACTGGGCAGAGGACAGCAGTTCATGGTGGCCTATGTCTTAGTTACTCTTCTCTCATTGCTGAGACAAACACCTGACCCTCAAAATGAAGGAAGGAAAGGTTTATTTAGCTCACAGTTACTGGAGGTTTCCGTCCATATTCAGCTGGCTCCAAAGCAGAGTGGCACATGGCAGAGGGCAACCTTCCATGGCATCTGGCAGAGAGCAAGAGTGCTGGGAAGGCTAGCAGCTGCTCATACAGCTAACTTCTTTTCCTACCTTACACTGAAATGCAAATTACCTGTCCCAAGGAAGAGGCAGCACCTATATCCACAATAATCAATTACAAATTCCAGAAGCTGCCCCATGACTGCATGAGGCTTTGGGGGGACACCTATACCGTAACAGCAGAAAACTGCAAAAGCAACAAGGGCAAAAGGAGGAGCAGAAAGACCAAGCCTCTTACCCTCCCTTACATCCCTTATATTGTATGCGGGTATAGCACTCACACCCATAATCCCAGCTTTGGACCACGAATTAATCACAAATTCTAGAACCTGCCCCCATTGCTTCATGAGCTTTGGGAGGAAATCCAGACACAAACCGTAACACCCTCTAGTCACTGATTTCTTTCCTAAAGAAGCCTTTCTCCTATTTCAAAAGGTAGAAGAAGAAATGCACCTCTGTGTATTTTAAACTAATAATTTATTCTAAATGTATATAGAGAGTATTATCATGAGCTGCTTATCTTGCTATATTATTAATTTCCGCTCTGAGTGATGTTGCCTTATACAACTTTTATTTTAGTCATGGAAATTCAAATCGAAACACGGTACCATTTTATACCGATTAGCTTAGCAAAAAATTGAAGATAGATTAATGTCAGATTTTGCCATCATTGTAGGAAAATGTGTCTTCATGTATAAGTGGTACACATCACAGAGGACCATTCAATAGTGTCTGTGAATGTTTTAATATGCAGAACTTAAAATAAATAAATAACATGCAGAGCCATGACTCAGTACATTCACATCCTGCTGTTGACCCAGGTAGTTGCCCACATGTGTGAGGAAGCTTGCAGTAGACATTTGCTCCAGCATTGTTCAGTGAAAAAACAAAAATACAAATAACTTTCATTGACCATAGAAGAATAGTGTAGTTGGGTAACACTAGGCTGCGATGAAGAATGAGTTAGAATTATACAAACTGTCATGAGAAAATCATGCAAACCATAAACTGATGTGTATAGCATAATGCAACTTAAGCTTTTTAATGAAGTGAAACACCAGTTCTCTATATTTTCCAGATGTGTCTATCTATATGCAGATTTCTAAATTAAACCAGGATGTATGTGTTCTAAATTACCACCAGTTGATTGCTCAGTTGACAGGCAGCTTACATACACTGAAGCTCAGTTTTCTGCTTTATGAAATTGGACCAATCCTTAAGCCTCTAAAGTGGGAAGTTGTGAAGATGAAGTAAGATATCAAGCAACTCCTGGCATAGGAAATGCTATTGTTGGCTGTGATCATTGTCACTTTGATTAGTGAAATTGTATTGTGTAAGAGTAAATGATAAACAATTGGGTGTGTGATCAAAGGGGAGTTGTATTCTAACACTTAATGTTTCAAATTGATTTAAAATGATTTGTGAAGAAGGGGAAACAAAATTCCAAGTGTGACTTCCCTGAAATCTGTAAGGAGAATTATAACATTTTCTTATTATCTTAAATAAGTACCTTCAGATTGATATGTGATTAGCTAGTGAGGGCTGTTGGAGGCAGCCAGAAGGAAACCCAGGGATCTTTAAGCCACCCTTCCATGTAGGTTAGCAGATTTCACATAAATAATTTAAAATGATATTGCTATAGACTTGGCAGTATTGCCTCTCCTTGAACTCTCCAAGTAAGTGCCTTGAAAATAAAGTACTATCCAGATATAGTTGAAATTTTCCTTGAACTTCCTCTTCCAGCCCAGACCCAAACCGCACCGCTGGGAGCTGAGCCTGCGCACCCACCGCGGGTAAGCTCTCTGCGCCCCTCTGCCCCGCCTCTGCGTTCCCGCGACTAACTTCCTGTGCCAGCACAGACCCAAACCGCACCGCTGGAAGCTGAGCCCGCGCGCCGGCTGGGTCAGGATCCTTGGCCTGCCTTCCCCTCCCCCCCCCCCTTTTTTTT
>PVJA010052369.1:0-12429 GCA_004027025.1 Myocastor coypus
GAGTGCTGGGATTACAGGCGTGCGCCACCACGCCTGGCACCAAACAAAAGTTCTGAAACAAGAAAAAGAAATTCTAACAAACAAACAAACAAACAAAATTATACCTGTTATTTTAAAGTAGCACTATGGAGGAAATGTGTCAGCATTTATTTTCATTGTTATAATACTTACAATTTATATTTTTGCGTTGATCTCAGTTTTAGAGTCTTCAATCTACCAAGTTAAAAAAAATAGTTCTCATTGAATTTATTTTATGTGAAAACTTTTCAGTACACACATATACACACATTGTATGCACATACACACACATACGCACAGATAATTATAGGCCAAGTTCATCTGAAAATGTGTTAATTAGTAGAAAATTAAATTTGATAACCCTTTCACCACTAAATAAGATTTATTCCATAAATACGAGGAAGAGACATGTTGAATTATTTTAAAACACACATGAAGAGGCCATGCTTAACTGTTCTTCTTTTCTTTGGAGATGTGGCATATCGATGTTGTCCAGACTGGCCTGGAGCTCCTGGGCTCCCATGATCCTCTGGCCTGCACCTTCTAGGTGGGTGGAACTATAGGTGCATGGCGGCACACCAGACCTCAGCTAGCATTTTGAGGTCCGAGAGCCTCATGCTAAGGGGCTCCATTGACTGGGCAGTGCCTCTCTGTCACAGAAGAGAGTCTGCCATGCCTGGTATGCAACAGGTGCTCAATAGGTGCAGACAGGAAGGAGTCAGCAACCCACTGGGAACAGACAAACCCCACTGCCTGTCCTCCCCTGAGCTTCTCTGGGAAGCTGGCCTTCTCTTGTTTTTTCTTGGAAAAAACTCCTTTAGTAGTAGCCGCCCAAGCGTGAAGTCTTGCTTTGGCCTGGGCACCACTGCCAGAGTTTGGCAGGGCTCAGATTGTGGGATCCGCTGGACCACTTGCTGGTGGGCACTGCTCTGTCACCTGGCAGTGGCCACTGGCAGAAGAGAGGTCAAAGAAGAGCTGTGTGCAGGGAGAGGGATGTTGAAGTCCCTATGCCAGCGAGGGCCTTTGCTCTAGAGCCAGCCCCACCTGGAAGAGGAGGACAGGAAAGCCTACCTGGAGGAGTCTGGGGAGCTCCTGAGTGAGGCACCCAGGCCAGGCAAAGGTGACATTACTGTGCCCGCCTGTGGCCCCCACTGTGCCCAGCGGTCTCAGGCACGTCTGCCTTCATGGTCCTCACAGCCATCTCTGTCAAGTGTAGCTTCTGTTGTCTACACCAGTTTAGGGGAGAACAGAGGCCCATGGGGCAGTGGGCCCACCATAGTTGATGGCTACAAGGAGGCCAGAGGCTGTTAGCTCATGTGGCTTTGTCTCAGGAAGATGTGAGCTGTGGCCAACTGAGACCTTGAGGTCTGGGGATCCCAAGAATCCCAGGGAAGGAGCTGCCCACCAGCTGACCTGACCCAAGGCATTGTTGCCCAACTCTAGGGGCTGGCTGCCAGGAAGGTGGCAGGTGAATCCATTGCTCACTCAGGATTTAGGTGCTGCCATGCAACTCTACTAGCAAGAAATCACAGACTACAGAGACATAGATTCTGGCATTGCCCGGATCTTCAGTGTATCCCAGAAGCATGTATGGCATAGGGGTATGCATAGGGTAACCTTTCAGAGGGTGGGCTACTGAGAAGTGTCAGGGCATTGGGGGCAGGCTCTCAAAGGAGGTTGGGGGGCCCTGCCCCTCCCCCTCTCTTTTCCCTGCTGGCCATGAGGTCAGAAGATCTGTCCTACCATCCACCCCAACAGGATGTGCTGCCACAGGCCCAAAGGATCAAGGACTGTCCAGCAACCAGGGACTGAAACCTCCAAGACTATGAGCCAACGCAAATGTTTCCTCTTTGTAAGCCATAAGCTCAGATATGTGTTACAGTGACAGAAAGATGAGAGATGCGGTTTCCATGGCCATGGAGGGTCTCACCTCATTCCCACCTCAGCGGCTGCTCCATGGTGGCTCATGGCTTTGTGGCCTTGGACAAGCCAGCCTCTTCCTGCCTGGTTCTTCACTGGAGCTTGAGGATAACAAAACAGCAGGACCTGGTCCTTCTGGTGCTCTGTAGGAGCTATCACAAGTGAGCCCTGCAAATATATTATGTGCTGAGGGTCTTTCTGAGCTCCACATACCAGGTAAAGAAGCTGAGGTTCAGAGGAATTGGGGCCTTGGCCAAGGCTGCCTGGCCAAGCTGTGTGCCGAGATCCCTTTTAGGGGGATGGAGAGGGATGGGGAAGGCCCCGTGGGGGGGCACACTGGCTGCCTCTGGAGAGGACAGGGCTTCCAGTCCAGCTGTTGGCACCACTGCAGTCAGGCATGATGCTGTGCTTTTCTTCCCAGGCCGTTCCTTCCAGGTTACTGGGTGGGCAGCTGGGTGGCTGATGTGCCCACAGCCTGCTCCGGGCCTAGGAATGGCTGGTATCCTGTCTCCATGAGCACTTCTGCACTTTAACCTTGTTTCCCTCTGTCTGGCTTCCTCCGGTTCACCCTTCTCCCTGCATCTTCCTGGTGTTGCTCCATCCTCCTGACTCTTCTTGGCCACCGGCTCTGGCACCACTGCCAGGGAAGAAAACTGTGTTTGAACACCCTGGACATCAGGCTGGGCACTGTGGCCATGAACGTGACTTCAGTTGCTGCTGTGGTTTGGATCTTAGGTGCTCCCCAAGGGTCCCAGTGGGGAAGGCTTGGTCTCAGTCTGTGGTGTACCTGGAAGGTAGTGGGCCCTACAGGAGGGGATTTCTGGCAGGTATTGTGTCTCTCTCGGTGACAGCAACCTGCCCAACACAACCACTCGCAGTTGTTAAATCCAACTAATCACCAATGGGAACGTCACAAAATTTTGTGTTAGAAGTGGAATTTGGAATGCTAGTGGATTTAAGCCTGGAAATATGGAAGTTGTAATGTCTTTCCTAACACAGGCTTTTAGCATTTGAGCAAGTGAATTTTTCTCCTTGAAATTCATTTGTCTTGTCCTGCCTTTGATGAGTTTGTTCTGTACTTTGTAAAAGATTAAGCTGCTGTTTAATGATTTGGTGACACATCCTTAATGCCCAACAGGCGGGCTTGTGCTCCCACATACCTTGGAAGGGCCTGGGTTTTACAGCCTGGACACAGGTGGGAGTGGCTGCTGCTCTTTACTTTTTTCAGGGCACAAAACCCCTGACTGTTAACCTTGTGCAGGTGCAACTGGTGACAAGTCTGAAGTCCTATTTTGAAACAGTGGGCTCTCCTTTTGAGTAAAGAAAACTGGGCAAGCTGAAAGTTGACCCTGGGCATCTAGCCAGGAATCTCTCTTAGGTTTTACACTCTGTAGTAACTGAATATGTCCCCGCGTATGCTTGGTGTGCTAGTGGTGACTGGGGGCTTGGCTGAAGACTGCGCTTCCTAGAACTGGCTGAGTGGTGCCTGCTGTTCTACTCTCAAGACCATTTTTTATTTTACTTTTCAGTAAGCCCTCGAACTCACCTGTCATCAAGAGCTCTCCAGCTGATGCCCCATTGCCAGGCTGGTGTCCTTGCAGGAGAGAGGAAAGCATCTGTCAGAGGCAAGGAGGGGTGAGGCATGTGGGGGAGACTGTGGGGGACAGCGTGGAGGGCGGGGCAGCTGGAGCTCAGCCTCCTGCATCAGCTGTCATGGGTGTGTGACTCCACACATTGTGGTAGCCCTGAGACTTTTTTTTTTTGTGGAGCTAGGGGTTGAACTCAGGACCTTTTGTTTGCCAGGCAAGCACTTATTCTACTGAGCTATCTCCCCAGCCCTTTTTTTTTTCTTTTTGAGACAAGGTCTCGCTATGCAGTTCAGGCTGGCCTTGAGCTCACTTTTGTAGCCCAGGCTGGTCTCGAACTCACACCGATCCTCCTGCCTCAGCCTCCCAAATACTGGGATTCCAGGTGTGTACCACCACACTTGGTAACTCTGGGACATTTGATGGGCACCACACATTTATTGTCTCCCTCGCTGATTCACAATTCAGGCTAAAGGCCTTGGAGGACATGCACTGGCGGCACTGTGGAAGACAAGCTTCCTGAAGGTTTCATGGTAGTCAGAGTGCTGGTGATGCTGGTGATGATGATTGTGATGATGCTGGTGGTGGAGAAAATGGTGATGCTGGTGGGCGTGGTGATCACTGTAGATGTCGGGATAATTGTAGATGTGGTGGTGGTCATGATGGTGACAGTGGCCACAGTGTGGTAGTGCTGGTTGTGGTCATTGTGGTGTTAGAGAAGATGGTGATGGTGGCAGTGGCAATAGGGGTGGTAGGGATGGTAATAGTGACTGTTTAGAGAAAGCTGGGGCAGGGGTAGTCCTTTCTTTCTTTCTTTCTTTTTTAAACTTTTCTTCCATTCCAAAAGTAGCAGCAGATATTTTATAACCACAAGACAGCAAAGATGAAAATGAACAATGGCTTGTTATATGCTGTGATTAGGGCTTGCAAGGGGAACATTACAGGATGCATGATTTACAAGATTATTTTGTAATAGTCCCTAAAGAGTCAAATTCAAAGAGTGCAGGCAATCTGTCCAAACACTAAAGACCCAAAGAACCCATCTCAGGGCCTGGATCCCACAGTAATGTCCTGCATGAATCTAGCTAAAGACCTAGCGCCCATAACAATGCCCCCCCATGAGTCCACCTGGAGGCCGAGAGCCCACAACAATGTCTCATGCAATTCTGTTTCACGGAGCTGTGCTAGGAAGTCCCAAAGGTCAGAGAGGGGAGCCAGAAAGTCTGTGTCAGTGGGAGGAAGGCTCTGTGCCAGCAGCAGAGGGATCTGCGCTGGAGCCAGGAAGTGGTGCTCCAAGGAAGGACCAGTGCTCTCACAAAGTGAACTGTAGCCATTCTTAGCGATAGCAACGTTCCAAACTCCTCTGACAGGGAGAACAGCTGCATTCATTCCAAGAAAGTCGGCAGAGCAAGCTCCTCCAGGAGAAGCAACAGCTCTGCTTCCCCTGCAGCTCTCCTTCCATGTTGTCAGCAGCAGTCCTCAGGTGGCCTCCCACGCCCAACACCACGCTGGCTTGGTTCACTGGGTGTCACGAGTTGACCACCAGTTATCAAGCCACCACACTGTGGGAGTCTAATTTGTATATCAAGTTGGCCTTGAACTCATGGTGGCCCTCTTATCTCAGCCTCCTGAGTGTTGGGATTATAGGCATATGTCACCATCCCAGCTACCATGGTACAGAGAAGAGGCTAGGACTTAGCTGTCCTAGATGAACAACTGAGTCAGTGCCACTTGAAGCTAGCCTTCCAATTTCTTTTTTTTTTTCTGAGAAAAATAACCCATGTTTGCTCTAGCCACTGTTGGTCAGCTGGGTCTTCTGTTCCTTGCAGTCAGATACAACACTGTTAGGAGAACTGAAGGCTGATGGGAAATGAGCACTGCCAGCTGCTAACATAGAGGCATGTGTGCTTCGAGGACCTGCCCTCTCTTCATGTGACCCTGTTCTTATCGTTGTTTCCATTTCCTCTGCATGTGCTTCCTCACACTAAAGCTTCTGTAGTGTATCTCGTTGCTTACAGTTTCTGGGTGCTAATTCTCAGTTTGCTGTGTCTCGTGATTCTCATTCCTGATGGCTGCCTTCTTTGATGGTTTGGTAGTTTTGGTGAGTGAGTTGAGGTGCACTGGTGACTTATCTTAGAGGTTTCCTGTGACTGGACTGAAAGGCCCGGTAGGTGCTTCTGCTGCCAGGTGTCCAGGGAGTGTGACCAGCCTCTGAATACTTCTCATGCTAATTTCTTGGTTTGTGTGGTACGCAATCCACGAAGTATAATAAATAGAGACCCAAAACCTTCAATCTTGAACAATGTGGGCACTGTGGACAGAATTTATGAATTCTCAAGAATAATTTTTCTTTTCCTTCAGCCCTCAGGCTCAAGCAACAAAATAAACAAAGTTGGTGTGTTGATATGGAGGACAGTGAGGCAAAGGGAGGGAGGCAGTGGAGAGGTGGACTTGGGGCCACCAGGCCTTCTGGAGCTCATGAGCAGGGTAGTTTTGTCCTGAACCTGAGGGGAAACCATGAGGAGAGTTACACAGAGGAGTGACTCCTGTCCTGTCCTGTGCTGGCCTGTGCTGGCCTAGCCTCGCCTAGCCCAACCTGGCCTATCTCATCTTATCCTACTCTATCCTGTCCTACTCCGTCCTATCCTACTCTGTCTAACCCCATCCCACCCCACCCTTCCCTCTCTGCTGGCTACTGTAGAAGTGGGATGTGGCTGGTGGTGAGGCTGGAGCTTGTTTGCTTGTCCTCCAGGTCAAAGAGTGACCTGGGCAGGTGTGCAGTGCATCTTGCGGTTGCTGTGGCTGACTAGGGCTTCCATGGGCCAAGCACAGAGACCCAGCCACCTTCGGCAAGTCAGCGCCAGGGCCAGGCCTCCCCCAAGACCTGTTCTGAGCCTGGGCCACAAGCCTGGCCCTTGGTTGGCTTTCGAGGCAAATCATGTACTTCAAGGGTTAGGCAGGCTCCTCCGTGAGGTCTGGAGTCAAAGCCAGAAAGAAGGTGGACGCTTGAGTGCCCCTGGCTCACACCCCAGGTGCTGCCTCATGGCTCCCCCGCCAAGTTGTCACCTCTTCTGAGAGTCTTAATTGACTCCTCCTAATCACCCTGCATTACAGGTGAAGTTACAGGAGCAAAACAGCTGACAGATCGTTCTGGAGACCTGGCCTGCATGTGGGGAGGTAGGGGCAGGAACCTATAGATGGATCACATCCCTGTTGCCAGAGCTTCCTGGACCCAGGTGCAAGTCAGCTGCAGGCTGGGCTTCTCCTGGCCTCGACATGCTTACAAACCTCCAACGAAAGTTTGCCCTGTTATGGTTCAGAAACACCCTGCAGGGCCCGGCAGGATGGCTCAGGGGTCTAAAGCGCCTGCTTAGGAAAGCTTAGGCAGGTGGCTGCAGGGACTGGGGTTCGATCCCCGGCACCACATGCTGCGCCAGCCCTGCCCTCAGGGCAGGCTGAGCCAGCCATTAAAATAAACAAACAAACAAACAAACAAACAAAAAGTTCTGAAACAAGAAAAAAAAAAAAAAAAAAAAAAGAAACACCCTGCAAGTGGGTAAGACCCAGATGGTTATGTACAGTGGCATTATCAACCTTTAACTTTTCAGGTAATTAAAAATTTGAAACAAGCTGTTATATCATATGGAATGCAATCTAATTATGTTGTCGGCCTCTTAACAAGGATCGGCAGATGAACATAGGCTTATTCCTCATGATTGGGAAGTATTGTGTCATACTATTTTGGAACCAGGACAGTATCTTCAATTCTGCACCTGGTGGAAAGATGAGGCAGAAACCCAGAATAGGATAAACAGAGGTCAAAATCCGCCTGTTGCTATAACAGTGGACCAGCTTACTAGCTCAGACCCATGGTTTGGTATTTCGGCTTCAACTTTAGTGTAATGATATGGCCATTGTTTAGACGCATTTATATTGTCTCAGAGCATGGGAAAAGGTTGAAAACTGGGAGAAGCTCAAAAGTCTTTTACTAAAGTAATACAGTCTCAAAATAAGCCCTTTGTTGATTTTATCTCTAGACTTAGGAGGCAACTGATAAAACAGACAACTTGATCTTCGGGATATGTTGTTGCAAACTTTGTCTTTTGAAAATCCTAATTCGGAATGTCAAAACATTATACGCCCATTAAAGGCCCGAGGTGCTTCACTGGAGGAATATAGTAAGGCTTGTGGAATTATTGGTTCTGAGCCCTATAAAGCTAATTTATTGGCCACTGCTTTACAAACTTCATATAAACAAAATCTTACTAAACATTTTCCTTCTGCCTGTTTCTCTGCTGCGACACGGCAGAAAACCTATCATTTGGTGTCTTGACTCAGATCGGTGGGTCGTGTAGCTCCTGGGGCACCCCTGCCCCAGTTTTGAGCTCCCCCACGGAGTCGCCCTCTGTTTCTGCCTCTGCTGCCTGCCTGCCATTGCTAGCTCGTGTCTATCACTGGCCAATTTAAATTCACACAGGTGAGCCCCAAAACTCGTCTCGGGGAATCCCGTCTCGTTTCTTCATCTCGTCTGGAAAGTCGTGAGCTCACGTCAGGATCCCCACTTGTCTTCCTCGGCCATATGGCCCCCGGCTGCCCACTTTTTCTAGTGACGACTGATAAAGTGGGTGTTAGCCCTCTCATACTCACTCCGGGCTAAAAAGTGATGGCTTTTTAGTGGGAAGTGACGTCAGGCTTTGCCCTAATCTTTGGCTCACCTTTTTTTTTTTTTTTTTTTGTCTTTTTGAGACAGGGTCTCACTATGCAGTTGAGGCTGGCCTTGAGCTCACTTTTGTAGCCCAGGCTGGTCTCGAACTCGCATCGATCCTCCTGCCTCCGCCTCCCAAGTGCTGGGATTACAGGCGTGCGCCACCACGCCCGGCTTTTTTCTTTTTTTCTTTTTTGGCTCACCTTTTAATTTGGTCACTTTGCGAATTCTTTCCCACGCACCAAAACACACTCTGCTGGGCTACAAAACAAAACAAAACAAAATTCTGTCAGCACATTGGCAAATGGCAGGATATCTACTGTATTTGGGCTTTTTTTCTCTTCGGCGACATGTCCCTCCCTCCTTGTCCCTCTTTCTCTCAAGGTCTCTCCATAGTCTGTTAAATCAAGCACAGATCAGATTGCGCTGCCTGGCGACCTGCAGAATCCTACCCTTTCGGCCCCACCCTCCCTGCCTGTTATGCCACGAGCTAGGCCTCAGCCCTAGCCACTGCTCCTCAGTTCACCCTCTAACCTCTTTATCTTTCAGGAACTACAGCCCTGCCTTACACTCTATTTTGCTCCCTCTCCTGCCTTCCTCTCAGCTGCCAGTAGGTCTACATTCTTCACATTCCTTGCCAACCCCCACCAATTTACAGTTCAATCAGTCTTTTTCTTCCAAAATCCCACTCTAAAACAAAAACCAAAAATCAAAACTAATAACTCATTTTTTCCCCCAACAGTGTGTGCCCATCACTGCTATCCACCAAGCTAAAGACGACATCACAGCCCTTGGAGCAAGCGAGCAAACTGCCCTTTCCAATTGAGGCTGATGCTTCGCTTCTTTGCTCCTCACTCCCCCACCCCTGCCAGTCACCTCTGCAGGCAGTCTCCAGCTGCGCGCTCACCTTATCAGTGCTCCTCTGTTGTGCCTTGCCTCATCCTTACACTCTGCTAAGTTTGCTTGCTCCCACTCCAGAAATAAGAGGTTTTTACGTTTTCCCAAATTCCTCTTATAAGAGATCTCTGCTAATTAACCTAAAAAAAGTTCTGACTAGTCTCTCATAATTACAGACTTTAAAAAGTCACCATAATTTGGCCTGATAAAAGTATATTTGAGTGCACTCTTATTTCATAAAGATGTCTGTGTGTCCTGTATGTACTTGTTTGTTTTTATGCCATTCTGTAAACAGCTGTTCCTGTTTTATTTGAGCTCTAAAATATAGACCTAAAAGCATGTTTTCTTCTGGGTTACCAGCTGGTTTAGGTAATATCAAAAATAATTTATAATTAAATAACCATTAAAATGGGGAAAGATTGTTGCTGGACAGGACTCTTGATTGACGAATAGAGGGTGGCCAACCTTTGTTCCTCAGTGGAGAGCCCCCAATAATCTCCTTAAAAGACACACCCAATAATTTAATCATTGGTTAAAAGACAAAGTTTTCTCAAAAATGAAATAAGGTTTCTCACAAAAGATGTTTAATATATTAAACATTCATGGGCCCGGCAGGATGGCTCAGTGGTCTAAAGCGCCTGCTTAGGAAAGCTTGGGTGGTTGCAGGGACCTCACTCAGTTCAATCCCCGGCACCACATGCTGTGCCAGCTCTGCCCTCAGGGCAGGCTGAGCCAGCCATAAAAATAAATAAATAAACAAACAAAAGTTATGAAACAAGAAAAAAAAATGTAAAAGAGGAAAACATTGGGCAAATAAATGTCAATCCAAATTTGATAAAGATGGACGGACAACCTTTACAGTAGCAGGGAAACTGGACAATGGGCCCTCTTCCTTGGAGCCCAGAGATAAACAATAGGGGGTATCAGCAGCCTTTGAACAACCCTGTAATCAACCAAAACCAAGGGTCTCCGATCTTTCCATGCAACCCCCAGAAGCAGAAGTGCAGCTTTAGATCTGATGGCTGTAAAAAATCAGGTTTGCTCCCTGCTTAAGGAGTTTACAAAATTAAAAAAACTGGAGTTTTCATCCCTATTCCAAAAAATATCATAGCTCTGATTGTAAAAAGGAGTAATATTATTGCCCAAGGTGTATTTGTACATTTGATAATTATTGATAGTGATTATAAAAGACAAATACTACTTATGATATCTATTACTAAACCTTTTCAGATTAAAACTTAACTTCTATTAAAAATAGAAGTCAGCTTCTCTTTATACATATTAAACTCGCACTGCATTGCCTGGCCTTATTGTCAGCACATCGACAGGCGACACTGTGACTATACACAGAGGCCTTGGCTAAAGGACCATCATGCCCTTAAAGCTTTGGATGGTGATATGGGCTGAAGAAAACTGTAGATGCTGAGACCGTTAAGCTGACATCCCCAATGCTAAATGGTCTTCAGGTTTTGTTTGGGGTAATAAATGCTGTTTATATGAAGAAATCAAAGTTGTAATTCTGTCTGACCAAATTGTTGTTTAAACCACACCAAATTCTTATATTGCTCAATTGGTCATTAGTTTTTGATAAAAATTTTAAAATTGTTGAATTCACGGGCTAAAAATAACAATTATTTAAGGAAAAAACATTTTAATGGTTGCAAAGGTGAGGCCATTGCTTCAGGATATTTTAAAAGATGACTTAAAATTCTTTTAATTCTTAGTTAAGTGTGGTTGCTTAAAACTGTCCTAAATTAAAAATGCCATTTAAAAAGGGACTTTTTATAGGCGTGGTGGCTCATGCCTATAATCCCAGCATTTGGGAGGCTGAGGCAGGAGGATCAGTGTGAGTTTGAGGCCAGCCTTGGGCTACAGAAGTGAGCTCAAGGCCAACCTGAACTGCATATGGACACCCTGCTTTAAAAGTAAAAATAAAATAAAATAGGGCCCGGTGGGATGGCTCAGTGGTCTAAAGCACCTGCCTGGGAAAGCTTGGGCGGCTTCAGGGACCTCGGTCGGATCCCCGGCACCACAGGCTGCGCCAGCCCTGCCCTGGGGGCAGGCTGAGCCGGCCATAAAAATGAATGAATAAATAAACAAAGGTTCTGAAACAAGGAAAAAAAAAAAAAAAGAAATAAAATAAAATAAAATAAGATAAAATAAAATAGGGCTTTCATATTTTATAAACAAATGTGAAATAACATTTAAAGGTTTAAGCAGTTGCTTGATTTTGACATCCCATTTAACTAATAAAAGGCCTAGTGGTGGCCTCCAAAGGGGTTCAAGCTATGATAATTTTAAATATTTGGGTCAATTTATGCAACAAAGATATTTTGTGCCCCAAACTGTTCAAATCAACCTTTTTTTTTGTCTTTTTGAGACAGGGTCTCACAATGCAGTTGAGGCTGGGCTTTAGCTCACTTTTGTAGCCCAGGCTGGTCTTGAACTCACACCAGTCCTCCTGCCTCAGCCTCCCGAGTGCTGGTATTACAGGGGTGCGCCACCACGCCCGGCTTCAAATCAACCATTAATGAGTTTTAGACTTTATTTGGTAATCTTAATTGGCTCCATCTTGATTTTGGATTAATTTCTCTGGTACTAGTTAAAAATGAAAAAATGTATGGTTTCCTCTTCTAAAATCTCACCATACCATCGAAGTTCTGTTAAAGTAAAAGGAGAATCAATCCTGCCAACTTCACCTGTCAGTGTATACTATCAGATTTTTAAACTTTTACAGCAACCTAAAGACAAACCAGGTAAGGGGCCCGGCAGGATGGCTCATCGGTCTAAAGCGTCTGCTTGGGAGAGCTTGGGCGGCTGCAGGGACTGCGGTTCGATCCCCAGCACCACATGCTGCACCAGCCCTGCCTTCGGGGTGGGCTGAGCCGGCCACCAAGATAGATGAGTAAACAAACAAATGTTCTGAAACAAGAAAAGAAAAAAAGGCAAACCAGGTAAGAAGAAAAATGGGCTAAAAAAAGGTCCTTAAGAGAGATTTCCATACTGGACTACGAAAGGAACTCTGTCCACTACTAACTTGGGGCAAAGGGAATGTTTGTGTTTTTTCAGAAAATACTAAACAACCTATTTGGGTACCAGCATGTACTGTCAGACTGCACCATGAAGCCAGATCTGAAGAAGTTAGCTGCAATGAGGCTAGGTCCAGCCTGAGACCTCTTCAAGGAACTGACCAAATGGAAATCTAAGCTCTAAATAAGTGACAGTGCCAGGCGTGGTGGTGGTGCATGCCTGTAATCCCAGCACTCGGGAGGCTGAGGCAGGAGGATTGGTGCGAGTTCGAGA
>PVJA010052370.1:0-12472 GCA_004027025.1 Myocastor coypus
TTTTTTTTTTTTTTTTTTTTTTTTTTTTTTTTTTTTTTTTTTTTTTTTTTTTTTTTTTTTTTTTTTTTTTTTTTTTTTTTTTTTTTTTTTTTTTTTTTTTTTTTTTTTTTTTTTTTTTTTTTTTTTTTTTTTTTTTTTTTTTTTTTTTTTTTTTGTGGGACCAGGGTTCGAACTCATGATCTTGCACTTGCCCAGCAGGCACTTGTGCCTTGGAGCTATCTCCCCAGCCCCTGCACTGTTGCTTTAACTGCTACCAGTATAGAAAACCATTTCCCAAAGCTGAGATGTTGGAGGTAGAGCTGAACTTTTAAGTTCTTGTGCAACCGCAGAACATTCCACCTTGACCTTAATTCAGACTTTATAGTGATATTAAATTGTTTCAACATACATTTAAAACTAAGCTGCCTGGGGCCTGGCGGGATGGCTCAGCGGTCTAAAGCCCTGCTTGGGAAAGCTTGGGCAGACTCACGGACCGAGGTTCGATCCCCGGCACCACATGCTGCGCCAGCCCTGCCCTCGGGGTGGGCTGAGCCGGCCATAAAAATGAGTGAATAAACAAACAAAGGTTGTGAAACAAGAAAATAAATAAATAAAATAAAATAAATTAAAAAAAAAAAAAAAACTAAGCTGCCTATCAAAGTTGCCCAACTAGTTCTACAAGAAGCAAAACCACAACCCCAAGATTCTGATTACTCAGCAAAGGAATAGAGTTCTTACGTGACTTCTCTCGTAAATCAGACAGACAGTGGAAAGATTCCAACGTGACCAAAGGGCTCAGCTGACTGCTGAGACCTAACTTACAGTTCTGTGGTAACTTCCCATGGCTTGGGGGTTGGGGGGGTAGCTCAGATTTCCTAGAGAGGTCAGGTCATGGTTTAATACTAAGCCAGCCAAAGCAAAGAGAAACTGGAAATAATCTCTGAGAGGAAACCATCCAGAAACAGGTAAGCCCCTCTTTTTACTTCCTTTGCCTCTGTATGAAAGTTGTGCATTAAGGGAAGATGGGTGTAAAGCAAAGTAATCTGAATACCCTAGAGTGTATGTTGAGTAATTTCAAAAACGGCTATTCAGCAAACTATCATATGAAATTAACTTCCTGAAACTCTAGTAGTCTGTGAAGTGATTGGCCATTGTTTGGTGTGGGAATTATTTATCTCAGTATTTAGAGTCATTGTTGAGGATCAAGTCCCCCTCAAGAACTTTCATTACGTTGACTCTTGGCAGGACATTTGGCTGAAAACCTGCACTGAGGAGAGCAGAGATAGGATAATGGCCACCACAAAATGTTGGACAAAGTGAAGCAAACTGTGTCTGGGGAGTCAGAAGAAAACAGGCCTCTATGCCACAATATATCCATTATTGTCGTCTCTACCTGTGGCACCTGCTGCAAGGCTCTACCAGGGCTGGTCAACCTCACCCCACACCTCACCAGCAATAAACTCCATCTCAAGTGAAAATACCTATTTGCTTCACATTTTTAGTATTTTGCTTTGTTATGTAAAACTCTTTACAAGGGCTGGCCAAATATCTCAGTAGATTAAAGTGTCTGCAAGCAGGCGCACAGGCCAGGGCTGGGGCTTGATCTCCTGGCCTGCTTTGTGAGCACTGACCCTGGGGTGCACTGAGACAGCGATTGTATGGTGTGGTGGCATATGCTTGTAATCCCAGCTCTTGGGAGGCTGTAACCAGATGTATCATTATGAATCTGATCTAGTAGTGAGACTCTGTACACACTGTAGACCCTTCCCTAAAAAAACAATACCAAAAAAAAAAAAAAAAAAAACACTTTACATTCTCAGATAACCTCTCATTATTTTATGTTAGATTTATTTTACTCCAGTTTTAGAATATACTTTTCATTTTTTATATTCCTTTAAGTTTTTTCATTTCTGTATTGTAGCCTAGAATGTGATGTATCTTCATACACGGTCCATATGACTTGGAAAGTATGAATATGTTCTAATGGGATGAATTTTGATATTTTTAGTTTGGCCTATGTCTGTGTAGTTGCTGGAGTGGCCATCAGCTTTCATCTTGTCTAAGACATGTAATAAGAAGACCTAGAATCTGTTATTTTTTATTTTTATTTTATTTATTTATTTGGCAGTACTAGGGATTGAATTCAGGACCTGGCACTTGCTAGGCAAGCGCTGATTCTACTGAGCTATCTCCCTGGCCCTGTTATTTCTTTTCCTATGCATCTTATAAAACTTACAAAATATTTTGCCTAATAAATAGGCCATTGTTTGGAAGAATAGTCTAGGTACATTTAAAATGGGAATAATTTTCTTCTTACCTAGCTTTAGAGAGCAAACACTTTCTAACATTTTTTGACCTTCACAAAAAAATTCTCTAATTTGTTTCGCTTATTATCTACTAATTAAGTATGTTAATCATAGCAATAAATTACATTTATAGAAACACATAAGTTAGTGTTAAATTGAATACTGAAGGTCGCAGCATCATTCAGTAAACCCTTGGTCACAAACACCTTAGCACTATACATGTTTGTGTTTATGGATTAGAAAATTCACTGGCTGATGTATGTCCTTTCTTTCAAGAAGCATGCATATTAAATATTACTGCAAAAAATAGCTTAAGAAAACTCTACACATCTCCAATAATTTAAAAAAACCTATGGCAACTATTAAAATTCTTGAAAAGAATAAAAATTTAGTGTTTCATGTCAAGGCTTACAAAAATGAGCTTTAACTTAAATACTGTTAGAAGTGTAATAGAAGTCATAATCAAGCTTTAGACAACCTTATGTGTTATCCATATTTTAGAAATATTAAATTCAACCCACAAATCAGTGCTATCTAACTATCCATGTCTCCTTAAATTTCTTTCGTTGATGATTTTTGCTCATTATATAAAATATGCACTGTCTCTGTTAGTTTAACTTGTAACTATTGCTTGATGCTACTGTGTGTGGAAAATGTTTTCTTAACTTTATTTTTTAATGGTTTGTTGTATGTAAATATGTTGATAAGTATTTTGTAAACTTAAGTGTTTTCATTGGTCTTATTATCATGGAGATATTACAAGCATATCTCAGTAGCAAACAAAGATTTCCCATTTATTTCTTTTTGTTGTCTGATGGATCCAGCTAAGATCTCTAATACTATGTCTTAGTGACTTGATTCTAAGTTTCCAACTTTTCACTGGGAATATAGTGGTAACTTTGAACTTGCAGAAAGCTGGACACATAACACTCTATCATTTCCAAACATATTATTAGGTGGTGGCTACAATGGAAACAGGATAGTACTGACGTAAAAGCTGATGCATCCGCCAAAGAAACAGGACAAGAACCTCAGGAATAAAATCCGGTATTTATATCCAGCTTGTTTTCAATGAAGGTGACAAGAACTCAGTGAAAAATGGCAATCTCTTCAGTAATAAAGTTGGGTAACTGGATATCCATATCAAGAAGAACGCAATCAAACCCTTGCTTCTTCACAAATAAAGCACAAGTCAACAGAGAATGTAGAGTAAATTTAGATGTAGGACTTTCACCTCTGTATGACACAAGAAATAATAGGAGAATTTTTCCATGACAGTTTCTGGGCAACTGTGCTTGGATAAGACTCTAAAGTATGAATAAGAAACAAAACAAGACAAAACAAAGCAAAGCAAAAGAAAAAAGAAAGAGAGAAAGAAAGAAAGAAAGAAAGAAAGAAAGAAAGAAAGAAAGAAAGAAAGAAGAAAGAAAGAAAGAAAATAGGATAGCACTAAAATCAAAAGCTTTTAGTTGGAAGAAAAAAGTAGAGTGAAGAGACAGTCCAATTATTAGGAGGACTATTTACATAACATTTTATAAAGAGGTGATATACCAAAAATAACTTACTGGCAAAAAAATTTAAGAATTTTTAATTTTTTTTTTCTTGTTTCAGAACTTTTTTTTTTTTTTTAGTGGCCGGCTCAGCCTGCCCTGAGGGCAGGGCTGGCGCAGCATGTGGTGCCGGGGATCATGCTGCAGTTCTTGCAGCCGCCTAAGCTTTCCCAAGAAAGCGCTTTAGACCACTGAGCCATCCTGCCGGGCCCCACTGGCAAAAAATTTAAAAATGAAGAAAAAGTATGCAAATGATCTGAACATTCTTCCAGAGAAGAGCCAAAAATGATGAAGAGAAGTGGAGTTGCTCTGCTATACATTTTTTCTTCCATAACCATTTATAAAATAGTAGATAATATTTATCTTATATTATGATTTTGATAGAGTGTTGGTGAGAACAGCTATTCTACGGAACAGTTGTTAAAAGCACTATCTGTGTCGTAGATTAGTATTGCTCCTATTACAAGTTGCCACAAACCTAGCAGCATAAAACAACATAAAGTTAAAAGTGCTGCAGAGTAAAGAATCAGATTTGAGCATAGCTGCAGTCAAACTATGGAAGAAAACCTGTTCTGTTGTCTCTGTAGGCGCTGTAGGAGACATGCCTGGATGCCTAGACTTGGCTCCACCTTGACTCCACAAGAGTGATATTTTTAACTTCCTGTCACTTCTGCCCCCTTTTTACTGTCTCTCCTGCAGAACATCTCCCGCTTTCTTCTGGATAAACTGCTGTGGTGACATAGACTTCTGAGAGCACAGTAGATTCATATGGATAATTCAACGTAGTCTATTTGTCCCCAAAATCCTGAATTTGAGAATATAAAAAAGGTGGCTATGTCTACAGCTACAGAAGTCATTATTGTGACTACATACAAAATCATTCACAGCTTAATAAAAATGTCAGAAACTAGTATGGAGATTCCTTTGAAAGCTGGATTGGAGGGCTGGCAAGATGAATCAGTGGTCTAAAAGAATCTGCTTTGCAAAGATTAGGCAACCACAGGGACCGAAGTTCAATCCACAGCACCACAGGCTGCTCCACTCCCACTCCCGGGGAAGGCTGAGCAAGCCATTATAATCACATTGAAGCCAGCTATTTCCCTCCTATGTATTTTTTTGCAGAAGTACTGAATACATAATACCACAGTGGTATATGTGCACCCATTTTTATAGCATTACAATTTGCCATAGCTAAATTCTGGAAATAAACCAAATGCCCATCAACTGAATAATGGATAAATAAGACGTATTTTTACACAATGGAGAAAATTTGAGTATTTTGTTTGCAAATGGATACAACTAGAGACATACTCTTAAGCGAAATAAATGAGACTCACATGTGCAAATATCACATTGTCTCCTTTAGTGTGAGAACATGAAAGACAAAAAATGGATTCTGAAGGATACTGTAGATACTGGGAAAAGGGAATGAACTTCTTGAAGAGGAAAGAGTTTCTGAGTTGAGGAGGACAGAAGAGGGAGTTGGCGAAAGAGACTGATCTGTGTATGTAAGCAGGATAGTTTGAACAAATGTACTGTGCATTCTGCTGGTCTGTGGATGGAAGCAGTTAACGCTTTAATTTATTATGTCTCCTTTTTTCATCATTTGTATTTTTTCTCTTAATTTTTTATAGTCACCTTTTAATAATTTTTTGTCTTTTTTCTTTCTTCCAATTTTAAATGCATATATCAGGTAATATAAATAACTGGTTGGAAGACAGTACTATGTACTACAATAAATACAGTGAAATTCATATTACTTAAGTGACATTCTGTATCACTTGTAATTTTTTCTGTTTTAATTCTAATTTGTACTTTTTTAAAAAATAGAAAATCAATATTGGGATTTTGATATTTCTTCTCATTGACACTAAAAGCAACTTTTTTTCTTTCATGGAATATTTTGAACTTCTATTTAAGTTTACATTCCAATGAATGAGAGTAGTTTTCAATTCTACTCTCATTGCTCATAACAAAAGACCTCCCAATCTCATTTGAGAACAAGACCAACATCTGGCAATAATTAGATGGTATGAAACTAATGAAATCTATTCTTAGAGAACTTTAAGCTACAATAATACAATTGTTTAGTCACAAAAAGCAGGATTTTTGAAATTGCTATTTTTAGATGGAACTTAACCCAAATGTTCATAGACAAAAATATTTAAGAAATGGGGTTGCAGGACAGGCAAGATAATTCACTCAGTGGACTAAAGCAAGGACCAGAGTTTGATCCCCAGTACCACATGCTATGCTGACCCCACCCCAGAATTGCTGATCCATCCACCAGGACCCAAGACCAGATGCAGTGCCAAGTGCCTGTAATCCCAGTGCAGTGGAGCCTGAAAACAGGAAGATCCAAACTCCATAATGAGATACAGTACCAAATACATTTACCCCTGGATAGATAGATAGATAGATAGATAGATAGATGCATACATACATACATACATACATACATACATACAAGATTACTATTACATTTTTAAGAAGTCTAAGACTTAAAGCTATTCAAATGGGTATATTGCAGTATAAATCATTTTACAATGTTATTGCTGCTATCAAAGTCAAAACTAAAATATAACTCTTCTTAGTCAAAGTTCTATCTACTGTACTTAGTATCATATTATTCTATCAGAGTGTGTGTGTTATTTTTGGAAGAATTGAATGGTACATAGTTAAACATCAGAGCAGAGCCCAAAAAGGAATATTGCGGAATGAATAATGACTCAGACTCTTAACAGAGTTGTACAAATCCAAGCTCTGAAAATCATTAGTAGGTTTCTCTTTGAAAAATGCTGTTAATTTTTCCCATCTCACAGATTTTTTTCATAAGAAACAAACAAGTTTATTTATTCAAAATTCATATCAGTGAATAAAAACTGTGTGAGCACTAGTGAATATAATAATATTTAGTCTCTGAATCAAAAACAGAATTTGGTGATTTTAGCTTCATTCTAGTTCCAACATGAAAGATCTACTGCAGAAATATATTAGCAAATATTATTTTACTTTAAAATTATTTATGCAAATCCTGGTGTTGAACGAAATAAATTTGAATGAGATAACATCTTGATTTTCTTTTTTGAGTGTAATTTTCCTATTCAGTACTCAGGGCACATTTAAATAAAAGTTATTTTCCAAAGTATTTTCCTTGACTCTGTGTACAATCCCCAATTTCACGTTCATTAAATAAAACCTTAAATAGTATGTGATCACTAACGACTGCGTGAATTGTTATGTAAACTGTAAGGATTTGAACCTGGCTTGTCCCTGGAAGCTCCTTCACAGGCGGGTGCGGCAGTGTTTGGGAGCCGGGCTTTCGGAAGGTGCGTGGGTCCTAAGGGCTCTGGACTCATCCCTGGATTCACGCAGTGGAGCAGAGCAGTGGACAGCAATGGAATCTGTGCAAGACAGGTGGGAAGGCGCGGGCGCGTCCGGGAAGTCTGTGGGTGGTCTCACGCCTGAGGCTCCCTCTCTGCATCCTGCCCATGAGATGGGCATTTTCCTCTGCTGTGCGCTCGTCCACCTCAATACTCATGTTCGCAGCATTATTAAATACAATGGAATTAGCCAACCCCCGACTGAAACTGGATCCTAAACAACTTTTTCTTCCAAATTTTTATATTCGAATGTATGGTGTCACGTGTCCGGAAATGGATGTTGAAGACGTATCCCACTGAGGAAAGGAAAAACGATGGCCATGATTAAGTGCTTTAGGTGTATTTCCTTAGTAAGCTGAATGTTCCCCAAAATTGTAGGCCTGCTTTTGAATTCTTCTTTGCTAGTGATTTGAATAACCCAAGGGTAAAAACCAAACTATTTGGTTTACCCTAAAATTATTTGCAGAATGGAAAAATGCTGATTTGCTGGATGTTGATTCTATGTGTTTGACTTACTATCTACAGATACTAAGGCCCCAAGGAATAGAAAACTGCCTAAGTGTCATTTTAACTCCAAATTATACAAAACCATGCTTTCTTTCAGGAGCTGTTGAAAATATGATATAATTTGTTTATAGCACAAATAGAAATATCAGTTTCTTGAAAAATTTCTATTGAGAAGTAATGCTAGAATCTGAATATATGCATATTATATAGACAGATATCTCTATCTCTATCTCTATCTCTATCTCTATCTATCTCTATCATCTATCTGTCTGTCTGTCTGTCTATCTGTCTGTCTATCTATCAGGACTATAGAGTGTCACTACACATAATGGACACATGGTGATTTTCCTGTTTTCAGCCTTCGAAGCCCTGGTATTACTGGCACGCGCCACCATGCCCACTCTCAGATGTCATCTCAGTGTGCCCCAGGTGTGGGGCTGGCTCAGCATGCTGGAGATGGAACCCTGGTACCTGCACCTGCCTGAGCAGGCACTGTAGTCTGCTGAGCTATCTGGCCAGCCCATATACAAGTTTTATCATCTGTCTATTTAAATTTTTCAACTTATTTCAGTCTTATGGTTTTTTTAATTTCATCTGTGCAATAACTATATTCTCAATAATACTAAAACTATTAGAATTGTTGAATTAATATGTCCATCCACTATAAGCTATAAGTAAACATATTTTTCAATTACATATTTTATTATATGTACTTCATATATATTTAATGTATTTAAATTATCATAAATATTGCAAATAATAAAAAAAACTAATATTTTAGTGAGTGGGGTGAAAAACATGAAATACTCAAAATAAATTGTTCTTTTGTTTATGAAAAGGTATTTTTGTTGCTTTTGTTACTAATGTTTTATGTATGTATGTATGTATGTATGTATTTGAGACAAGTTTCCCTATGCAGTTTAGGCTGGACCTGAACTCATCAGGTAGCCCAGGCTGTCTTAGAATTTGTGGCAGTCTTCCTCCTGAGCTTTCCCAGTGCTGCGATGATAGACATTTGCTACCCTACCTGGTTTCCTAAATTTCTTTTTTAGTACAGCCAAAGAGAAAATTCTCATATCACTTCTCTGAGAATGAAATCTGTTTCTTACCTTCTGGGTAAGGGAACACAGCCCCTCCTGGCAACCTGGGCTGTCATCCTCAAAACCACTAAGGAGCTAAGGCTGGGAAGGCTAAGGAAAGAGCAAGGAAAAATATTGCAGTTTTCCTATCATTTTAAGTTGCTTTTCCTCCAAAATTGATTTGGTTTCTATAAAATTTAACTTTTTTTCCAGAGTGCTTTTAAAGTTATTCTCATAGGTTTTGTTTAAAATCTGATGCTGTTATGGAGAGAAATTTCCATGGATATTTAGCCCATGTCCTTGGATAACTTTTTTAATTATTCTGATTAATTTTTTAGTCCCACTGGGAAAGTGTTTGAAATCAGAAGTAACACAAATTAGAACTCTTCTCATATCCATCAATAAAGGTTTTTGCTTTACATCCGTATTTATAGATATATCCACTGGTGAGTAGGGGAGAAGTGGCCGTACCTACAGAGAGAGTGGCCTTCCTGCAGCCCCGTCTCAGTCCTCATTCCACTGACATCCTCTCCTGTGCCCTTCCTTTTGGCATCTGCAGTTCGGTTTGTGAATCAAATGAAGGCAAGGAAAGACTCATGACGTGAAAGAATAATACTGCTCCTTGTGCTTTGGCTGGAGGGAAGGCAATCCCCTCATGATCTTTGCAGTGGATGAGATAGCACAGTAATAATGGGATGAACATAGACACAATGCAAAGAGGAGAGAAACTGTGGAAAAGGTACCTCTCCAACTCATAGCTTTTAGAAGGACTTGTGATTCTTGTTTACACATATTTTCTTTTTCTTTCTCCTTAGGTATGCTTTCTCAAATAATTTCAATTTAATGATAGTTTATGTAAGAATCTCTTTAAGTGTAGGGCCAGGCAGGATGGCTCAGTGGTCTAAAGCGCCTGCTTAGGAAAGCTTAGGCAGCTGCAGGGACCGCAGTTCGATCCCTGGCACCACATGCTGCGCCAGCCCTGCCCTCAGGGCAGGCTGAGCCAGCCATAAAAATAAGTAAATAAACAAACAAAAATTCTGAAACAAGAAAAAAATAATATTAAATTTAAAATTTAAAAAAAAAAAAAAGGAATCTCTTTAAGTGTAATGTCACTGTGTTGCTGGGATGATTTATTTTGTCCTCGGTTATTCTCTGATTTCTTTTTAATTTTTTGTTTAAAGAATACAAAATGGGGGGCCTGGAAGGATGGCTCAGTGGTCTAAAGAGCCTGTTTGGGAAAGCTTGGGTGGCTTCAGGGACCGCGGTTTGATCACCGGCACCACATGCTGCGCCAGCCCTGCCCTCAGGATGGGCTGAGCCGGCCATAAAAATGAGTGAATAAACAAATAAAGATTCTGAAACAAGAATAAATAAAATAAATAAAATTCTTAAAAAAAAAAGAATACAAAATGGTAATAAAAATACTATTAGAAAAGGTATAAAATTGCACTAAACAAAGTCAGGAATTCAGCAATGGTGGCATTATTACATGAGGCTATCTTCAAATTAGTTTCTCAGGCTATCAAATATAAATGTGTCAGATAGCAAGATATTTTAAATAAAAATCAAAACAAAACAATAGCAAAAATTTGTAACAAATTTGAAAGAAAAAATATGTATAAAAGGAAAAAATTAAGAATAAACTACTCTTTTTAAAAAGAACAGAAAAAGAAATCAACTACAATTTTCCAATATATTCCACCTATATATATCTAAATATATCTTTTCCCTTCTAACATTTGTCTTTTTCCTTATCCTAGTTGTTCCTTCCTATTGAATAAATATTTTCCCTTTCACAGTATCTAGTGTACCTTTTAGACTTTAATTACTCTTTCAGGTTCTTACACTAGTGAGAGAATACAATGTTCACACATATGGATCCGATTTTATTTCACCCACCAATATAGTTTCTATCTACATCCATTTATCTACAAAAGCCTCAAATTTAGTTTTTATAGCTAAGCAGTATTCTATTGTGCAAATTTTTATTAATTTCAGTTGATAGGCATTTGGGTTGTTTCCAAGATTTAGCTATGACAAGTTGTGCTGCTATAAACATGGATGCACATATATCTCTGTGGTATGATGATTTTAGTTCTTTTGGAAAAATTCCTAAGAGGCAAATAGCTAGCTTGTATGGGACTGCTTGCACTGGCTTGAAACCCCAGCAACAGTGGAGAAGGGTTTCTTTTTCACCACAGGCTCTCAGCATTTGTTACTGGTTGAGTTCTTGATGGTAGCCATTTTTTCTGGTGTAAGATAGTATCTCAGAATAGTTTTTGATTTTGGTGGTGGTGGGTTTTTTTGTTTGTTTGTTTTTTGTTTTTTGTTTTTTTAGTTTTTTTTTTTTTTTTTTTTTTTTTTTTTTTTTTTTTTTTTTTTTTTTTTTTTTTTTTTTTTTTTTTTTTTTTTTTTTTTTTTTTTTTTTTTTTTTTTTTTTTTTTTTTTTTTTTTTTTTTTTTTTGCTTTCACTCAAGAGTTTTAATTTAGTTTTACCAAAGGCACAATTTATGTTAAGAAGAAATTAAATTACAGATGCATGAATTGAAAAAGTTTGATATGCCAAAGGCACATTGTTATTTGACCTGCTTATTTGGGACAATTTTAAAGGCATTTTTTTAAACTAGCATTAATAACTTCTCTGTATAGTAATATTTAAAACAAGAAAAAATGAGATAATGTACATGCATAATTGTGATTCCATTGCCTTAATCATGTTTTATGTGCTAGCACGGGACCTATTTTGGAGAACTTCCCATATACAACTGAGAAAAATGTGCATTATGGTGCTGTTGGATGGAACGCGCTGTAAAGGTCATCCACTACGTCCATTTTTTTTTTTTTCTTGTTTCAGAACCTTTGTGTTTGTTCACTCATTTTTATGGCCAGCTCAGCCCACCTCGAGGGCAGAGCTGGCAGAGCATGTGGTACCAGGGATCCAGCCACAGTCCATGAAGCCGCCCAAGCTTTCCCAAGCAGGTGCTTTAGACCACTGAGCCATCCCGCCAGGTCCTCTATGTCCATTCTTTCACAAGTTTGATTTAGTTCTGATATTTCTTTTTGCTTATGTTTTTCATGATTGAGCTATCTGTTTTGACCAGTTAAGTTTTAACACCCCCTCAGTATAATGATGTTATTGCTCATTAGATTTTTCATGTCTGTTAAAATTATTTTTATGTAATTGGGTGGTTACATATCAGGTGCATATGTATTTAAAATTGTTATCTCTTCCTCTTGCAGTTTACCCATAACAAGTGTGTAGAGACCTTCTTTGTCACATTTAATTGCATTTGTCTTGAAGTTGACATTTTCAGCAGTCAGAATAACTACTCCTGCTTTCTCTGGGTTCTTGCTTCATGAAATGTCATCTTTCATCCTTTGCTGTTCAGTTTATTCATTTCTTTTTTAAATGTATTTCTTGTATGCAGCATATTCGTGGTTTTTGGTTTTTTTTTGTTTGTTTGTTTGTTTTTTTGGTTTTTTTTTTTTTTTTTTTTTTTTTTTTTTTTTTTTTTTTTTTTTTTTTTTTTTTTTTTTTTTTTTTTTTTTTTTTTTTTTTTTTTTTTTTTTTTTTTTTTTTTTTTTTTTTTTTTTTTTTTTTTTTTTTTTTTTTTTTTTTTTTTTTTTTTTTTTTTTTTTTTTTTTTTTTTTTTTTTTTTTTTTTTTTT
>PVJA010052371.1:0-12423 GCA_004027025.1 Myocastor coypus
AAATATCATTTCCAAGCTAAGTCAAAGATATTTGATACTCAGAAAGCCAGTGATGATAAGCTCAAATACCTATGTTACAGAGTAATAGTATCACAAAGCTTTTCTGCTGGAGGTTTAAGAATGTAAGTTAATAGACCAAAAATTGGAGAAAAAGAAGGGCTATAAGGATAGCCAATATTTTGGCCCTAGCTCTTCAAGGTCAATAAAGACTCAGGATATAAGGGAACCTGTGCTGTAATGTCCTATAACTGAGAGGTGTCCCAAATTTCCTGGTCAAGAAGATTATGGGACCTCAGAGGAAAGGGATAAATGAACTGTGGTGCGTCTAAAGAGAGTCACCCAGAGAAAAACATTCTCTCAGGCATTCGCAGAAAGCAAAATGGCCAAGCAATGGCCGTGACTCATCCCGAAGGCTGACAGTAACAACAGTTCTACAAAGTACTGCTTATGGTCCCAAACTTAATCCTGAGGGGATTTGACCCTGGAAGATACAAAAAAAAAAGAATATTTTGTTATACAGGTCTTGCTTCAACCTGCCCTGGATCACCCAGCAGGAAAAAAAAATGCTTAATTACAATGCATGAAACAGAGAGCTAGATTGGTGCGACGAGCTTTAGCAGGCTCCAACATCACAAGGTTCACTGGTGGCCCACTGCAATTGCAGAACATTTGACTGTATATGTACTTGCTTCATCTTAGTCCAAAGAGACGTATATTCTTTTCCTTTTTTTTTTTTTCTGAGCAACATCAATAGGGAGGTGGGTCATGCCCACACACTGTACTCTGTAGAACGATTGTGAGGCCAATATGCAATATGTCAACTTTCAAAGAAAATAAAGGGGAAAAGAAAAAAAAATAAGAATGTTGATTTAGAAGGGTTAATGTTTAGTTGTTTGATCAATCTTATATACCTATATGTATTAATCTAAACTGATCTGATAATGAAAATATGTAATATAGCCCGTGTTAAATTTAAACAATAAAAAAAAGAAAAATCACCATTATCTTGGAAACTTAGAATGGCACCAAATGTCTACCATGTTCCATGCAGTGAATAAATACTATTACTCCATATTATTTTATGGAAACAGAAAGTATAAATATGCTCAGATGTTCCTTAAAATTATCCACCAGATCTAAAGGAAATATTTAAAACTTGAGTGTCTGTTGGAAGTATCAGTATCTAAGGGTAGACTCAGATTCAATGTTCTTATTGACATGATTAATAATTTTCTTTCATATTTTAAAATACTGTGAACACAGTGGCTTCCTGGTCTTTGGGAATATGTTCGAAGTCCCCAGCATATATGGAGTAACACTTGATCTTTTCCTCTGCTTTTTTCTTTCTTCTTTTGTCTATCTTGTTTTCTCTGGAATGTTGGGGATTAAGGCCAGGGCCTCCCTGAGGTAAGCGCTCCTGCATGGAGCTATATCCCTACCTCCTACTGCTTTGCTATACATTCCTACCTACAATAAACTTTTATTGTAAAGTAGGTACAGCCAGAGTTTAACAACCTGGTAGTAAATAGAATTTTTATATTATAATATACTATAATAAAAACTTTAAAAAAACCTGACAAGTTGCTTACTTCTGGAAATTTAATGCACTGAAATCTGCAGACCACCATTGACCATGGGCAACTGTGCAAAGGAAAACCTCAGATAGGGCTTTTATATCAACTAACCGGGCACTAATATCCTCAGGTCACTCAATTTGTGACAGACTGAAATTAACACCTGCAGAGTCCTAGAAGAAAAATTAACACATACAGAATCCAAGAAGCAAAGGCTCCCACCACCTCTAAGTCAGCCTGCCTTGTTCAGCATGGAGGGACCAGGAACCTGCTTCTTTCCCTGCATCCTGGGGTTCCCCGTGCAGAGGCTCTGCCCTGAGCTCTCCCTGCCTCACTAGCAAGAACATGTGCTGATTCACTTGTTAGAATGATGAAGTGATCTGATGCCCAACAAGAGGAAGGGAGGCTGGGAAGGAAGCCAGGGTGGCAGAGCCAGTGCGGGTCCCAGGCCTCTGTCGGCTGCTGTTCTGGAGTTGATATTTCAGGAACGCTGTTGAGTAATTGATGGCGCTATTTCATTAGGTATTTGCAGGCGGCCTCAAAGCACTGCTGCTAAATGATTAAACTCAACAATGACTGCATAAGCAATCATTGGCAGAATAACAATGCTAAGGTAATTAATCACAGTCCAATTTTCTGTAAGACCAAGCATACGCATCAGCATTGCTTTATGATACCAAGTGGCTTTAGATACCTACCTGTGTGACACCATGAGGCCCTGAAGACTCTTGTGTAAAAGATATTTATGAATGTCAACTACGGTTTAGTTTTTTAAAATAATTGCAAATAATTTTTAGAAAATTTGATAAAAAACATATTTAAGCAAATGAGTACATTTTTCATCTTTTAGATATAAATGTGTTTCTATATAATATGATAAAGTTTTTATCAGTAAGATTCCTAAAGAATACTATGAATATGTAATAAAGGCTTATTATTTAAATAAATGCTTTACCTTAGTGTCAGAAGAATATTTTAAAGTAGCTAATAAATATAAGCACATTTTATATTTTGAAATATACAAGTGTTTCAATATATGAGACTCAAAAATGCAAAGGTGGTCCTAAGCTTTATAAAGTTCTTCGGTTACCAAACTTTAACAAAGATCTAAAGTGGAACACGGGTCTTATGTATAAGATGGAACTTGGGGGTCATTTGGTTACTGTGGGTTACAGTGTTCTCAGTCGTGGAACAAGCCCAGCTGATCTTGGGAGTCCTCACTCAGGCCGATTCTGCTTTCCAGTACCTAGGACTGTATGACCTCCATCTGCCAGTGGATCTGACCACAGTCTGTGACCACGACTGGCCACAGTCAACCAACCGGGAGCAAACACTCCCAAAAATCTTCATGTCTCATGTGCAAGTGGACTGGAGAGGGCATCTAGGCCACTCGTCTATCTAAGCAAGCAAGACCTCCCTTGATCTTTCAGGGAACAATGCCTTTTGTAGGGAAGGCCATACCCCTACAGTTTGTGCACGATGTGCTCACTGAAATGAAGTGGAATGCTACTGATCATCTCACATTCTTCCGGAGGAATCAATACTTAAATGTTCTTGTACATCCAGAATTGTGGTTTTTGCTTGGCGAGTATGATCCTAACAATCATGCCACACACAGGAATCTGCAGTAATCCTAATGCTAGTGGTAGAGCACCATAGACAGACTGGATGTTCTTCAGAGGTTTAGGCCAATGAGGCATGTGACGGCTAATTCTAGGAAACACTGTCTGCCCAGTCACGGAAACTAACACTTAAGTGATTCAAACATTCAAAGATATCCAAGCTACCCATATGAACAAAGAGAACACATCTAGCATAGAGCTTGGGGCTTCACTCTTTCTCTTTTTTCCCTTCCTGTTACAAATTAGATGAGAAGAATCTAGCATGCATCCGTGAGATTCTAATCCAGAAGTGAGAAACCTCACAGTATCTTTCATGTCACTCCATGTTGTTCTCCTAACATGAAACAACAAGTGTGCAGCTGCCACCCAGGTCTCCAGCTCTGGCGGTGCAGAGGGGAGGGCAGGAGGCTCCTGGGCAGCAGATGGAGCTAGGCCACTGCTGTCAGTAGTGACATTCTACAGCCCTTCGGCTAGGCAGCAGTCCCTCCCAACTTCTATCAACTTAAGACATCAAACAGTGGTTAGTTTTGCATCAGCTGGCTGGGTGCTGGCAGCCTGTGTGCAAGCATAGCACAGTACTAGCCAAGTGGCCACTGCTGCCCTTGCGATAAGACACCATGCCGAAGCTCTGTGTTATAGCTTATATGTGGTGCGATCTGTTAATGCTGATTAAAACTACGCTTTGCCTTCCATCAAAAAGTGTATTGCTGTGTGCTTACTCTTACACAACTTACTTCTCAAACTCACCAGTGCTTTCTACTAACAGGTCCATAGGTCCATGCTACTCCCCAGTGTCTGGGCTGTGAGGCCACTTTCTTTGCATTTGTGGGGTAGCTCAAGGCCCTGCTACCTGCCAGTAATGGCTCCTGGCTGCAGGGTCCAGTTCACCTCCTAATTTGGTGATACCTCGATCTTGCAGGGCCCAGTCTGGAATATTTTTAAAGCATTAGAAAAACAAGAAAGATGATTTTGCAGTTGTAACTTGCAAGACTTCAGGAATCAGCTTGTTATATTTAACAGCCCAAAATTACCTATAGGACCTCCGCAAACCATCATGCATAACAGTGTCTTAAAACGTTACTAGTGTCTTACTATGAATTTGAATAACACATCTCTTAGCTCCTCTTGCAGAGAAGTGATAAACATGTGGGAAAGAGGCTTCCGCCCATCCCTCTAGGCATCTTGAGGCTTTCCCTTGAATTTTCCTCATTTGCATTTAGTTGCTAGAATGAAACTGAAATGCAAATTCAGGAAAGGCTTCAGAGGTGCCTGGCTCTGCTTCACAGTCACCAGCTTCTGTCCCTGCAGTTGTGCATAAAAATAGGAACCAGATGCCTCAAGGAGTAGCTCCTGCTTCACCCAGCTAAGGACACAGGAGCCCCTCAGACAGCGGCATGCTTTCTGCAGAGAGGCTTTTGTGAACACAATTAATGCTTTACAGAAAAGCCTTCTACATTTCCTCCATGAAGCTGACAGGGCTAAGTGAGCGCATACCATATGATTAGAGAGCAGACGGTCCTGCCAAACAAGACTTCCATAGGAGGATTATTTTGAACCATTAGAAACATGGGGAAAGCCCTGAAAAGTTATTGTACTGTAAGGGCAACTCATATCTATAAAGGAAAGTTCCATGGCCAGGATGGCTCTCTCTTTGTATCAAGAATAGAAAAAGAGGGTTGGGGAGATAGCTCTGCAGTCTGAGTGCCTGCTTGTATAATGCAAGGACCAGGGTTCGATCCCCAGTTCTGCATGCTGTAATGGCCCTAGAGTCCCAGGAATGCCATGCTGGCCACTGAAACCAGGCACGGTTGTGCACACTTGTAATCCCAGCGCTGAGGAGGCTGAGACACAAGGAGCACTATGAGTTTGAGCTGTGTCACAAGACCCTGCTGCCTGTCCATGCATACATGAGGTATGTACATCCAGAGACTTCTACTTATTGTCCTCTCATTAACTTGTCTCTTGCTACAGGCAACCCCAGCTAAGAGTTCATGGAGAGTGGGGAACAAAACTGCCTTTGCTCCTGTTGCTCGTGGCTCTATCCCCATCCCCACAGGGCCCAGCGCCAGGAAGGGATGTGTGCATGTGAATGTTTCCACTTTACACTCAGCGCTGTGACCAAGAAGGTGTCTGTGTGCATGGCACCGCTTAGTTCTCACTCACTTCACATACTCGGTGTTACAGTGTGTGTCATTAGCTTTCCTGAGTTATGTAAGCTTGTAGCTCCTCTGAAGAGCCTGCAAAGTCAATGGATTCAGCAGTTATCCTGTCTGTTACACACTTACAGAGCAAGTGCCTTCTCCAGTGGGTTAGAAAAACAAGACAATGTCTGCTGTCCTTGAACTTAGAATCCTTTCTGTTTTTCAGTACCAGGGATTGAACTCAAGACCTGCGATTGCCAGGTAAGTGGTTATTATTCTACTGAGCTATCTCCCCAGCCCCAGACTTAGAATCTTAGTAGGAAGACTTGAGCATGCTGGACCTCAGAGGAAGACAAAGAAGCCCATAGGCTGACACACACTGAGGAGGCTGGGAAACTGCCCCACAGTCAGCTCTATGGGACCTTGATTTGTTTCTCTCTCTGACTTTCAGGGACACAGAATCCCTGGAATTCCCATTTCTGATTCTTTTAAGAAAAGCTTCTTCCAAAGCAAAGGTAATCATCTGAAGTAACCCTGCCTAGAAATATCATCAAACGACCAGGAAAGATTACCAGACTAAAAGTCTCCATGTCCAGGACAGAATCTTCACTTATTCTTGTTAAGGACCCTCAGGGAGATCACCTCAGAGGACCCACTCTGTAAGAGGACAAGCTTCACTCCAGCAGGCATTCTTCCTGCTCCTGCTCCCAGGGTGTGCCCTTACCGATGTTACTACTCTGCTGTACCTGAGGGAGTTATTTAAGACTCACACATGGGGTCCTTGGAGAGACTCCACCCCAAGGTTACTCCCGTGCACACTAACAAACGCATATACCTTGCCACTTTCTCCTATGAACCTATCTTTTGCCTACTCATTTGGTGACCTTCAAAGGACAGAGACATGTCTCCTTTCACCCCTTTGTGTGGAGAACAGTTCTCCAACCATAGCCAGAGTGTCACCATTGTGTATGTGTCTGTTGGTCACCTCTGAGGCAGACCCTGGCCACATGCCAGGCTGCACGCCTGGCTACACCAAAAAGAGTGATCTCCTACTGTCACTCACTGTGCTCACTGAGATGGGGACATTCTTAATAGGAATGAGGATGGGTCCAAAGCAACGCCTAACTTTCCCATGGAGTCTTGGTTTTCCCTTAGATTTTACTGTTTAACCTGCAGCAAGATATAAACCATACCAGGGCAGGCGAGGGGCAGTGACTTCATAATACAGCTTCCCATAAGCCTAGCTTGTCTCTAAAACAAACCCTCCTATCCGGAGTGATTCGCATGCTGGCCTTGTCTGAGCCATTCTTCAGTCGGCTAGTTTCCTCTGAATTCAGAGGCAGATATTTCTATCATGGCTTTTCAGGAAACTCACAAAGCATACTCCAGCAGGAAGACTCGTGTGAGCAGATGCCGGGCAGAGCTGCCGCCTGCATCCCCTTTCCTTCAGCTCACCAGTCAGGCAAAAGGAGGCAGGAGTGGAAGTGCGGCCCTGGGGGCACAGGCTCGGGCTGCCAGTATCTCAGCGTATCTGAGAGACCAGACACCTCGACCTGGCGCTGCGGGCACCCCTGGAGCCACTACCACTTTAGGGAGCTTCGGAGTGACCATCTGATTTCAAAAACCACTTAGTTGCCACCTTTTTAAAAATATAAATTCTAAGTGACAGAGATTCTCTAAAAATCCTGAGTCTGTTTGGTAGCAACCATACCAACGGACTCTGTGCACATGTCCACAGAGGGCAGGGCAATGAGAAGTACTAAGAATGAAAATGGAAAAGACCCCTGTGTGGTCAGCTTTCTGTTGGCTGAGACAGACCGCGGGTGATAAATTCCAAGCCTATCTGGCTCCCAGCTGTGGGAGATCAGAATCACTTCTTTGGGTCCATGGAAGTATAGTGTGTCCTGGCTGGAGAATGCGGAAGATATTTGTTGGAGAGAAGCATGGCAGCTTGTCTCCGCAGGGGTGTGTCTCTCCAGGGGCATGTCTCTCCAGGGGCATGTCCAAACCAGCCTCAACTTCGTCCATGGGGCTTCACCTCAGCAGCACCACAGCCTGGGGACTTCTCCACCTGGTGATCATCTGAGGAGGATTTCAGAGACAAATCGAAACAACTACTAATTCTCTATTACAGGACCTCAGGGCCTACGTTTCCAGTATGTCCACTGGAAGTCCATGATCTCATGCAAACGCTGTGTTAGGGGTCCAGCAACTAGGAAAATGAGTGGTAGCCAAAAACAGGTGGGAGCTGAGCTTCAATTAAGGTCAATTATCAACAACCAAAGCAAGAATCCAGGAGACTGGCCAGGCCTTGAGGAAGGGCACAGGAGCATCTGCTTTTCCAATTCTGAGGGTTCCCACCATCATGCAGTACCCAGAAGCCTCCGTGAAATTCCAGTCTAGGCCGTTGTTTCTATGCCAGCCCACGGAGCAAGAAGGGCAAAGGAAGGGGAAGAGCGACATGATGCATTCCCTTGGGCTTCACTTTATGTCTAATCTTTGCACCTTCTTAGTTCTTAGGAAAGGTAAGATGCCACAGGCAAAGGTTCAGCTGGAGGAATCTAAGTAGTATTTTGGGGAACTATTGATCCAGTCAGGGCTCACAAGCTGATGTCTAAAGGGGCCCACATGCTGGTCTCCTTGGTAGCCCTTCTTCCCTGTCCCCTGTATCTCCCATTCCTTCTCCTCGCACTTGACTTTGAGTAGTTCTGCAGTTCACCAAATGCCTCCGTGTGAAGGGTGCTTGAAAGGTGGTCCCCATCCATGTTACCATGCTTCAGCACGGGCTGCCCACCGCGGGCATCTTTCCTCTGGTCAGCTGGTCGCCCGGTCTTCTGGAATTGTGATTTTAGACAGCATCTGGAGCACTCTCAGAACTGCTACTCTTCTCTTCATGTGAAAAGATAAGGGGCCAGTTGATCTTTCATGGGAAAGAACTAGGATTCGCTGAGAGGTAAAACATCTGCATCTTCTCTTCTGCTCTTTTCTAATATGGCTATGAAATATCTTTCTTCATAGGGGGAAATCCAGAGGTCAGACATCAGGGCTCTGAGTAGCAAATTATTTGTACCCATAGGCCAACAGCTTATCAGAAGGACAGGGTTGCTGAAGAGGAAGAACTTAAGAGACAGCTGGGCTCAGAGGCTGAGTGATGCAGTAGGTGGGACATGATTTGCATGGGTTGAATTGGTCAAATTTTGAGGCTGAACACCTCATTTATAATCCTAAAATTCTAATTCAAGCAGTGCAGTTTGTTTGCACCCAGTTACTCCATCAGAATGAGACCCAGCCAGCCCGAGCACACGGGCTTTGAAAGTTTCAGTCCACTGCTGCTTGGCCAGGTTGCCTCAGCCTGTAGTGGCACAGCAGGTCAAGGCTGGGGCACATGGTGGAGGAGGCCTATCCATCTCATGGTGGCCAGGATGCAGAGAAAGTAGAAAGACCAGGGTCTCAGCTCCCCCTTAGAAAGTGTGCCCCAAATTATGAACTTCTTTCTACCAGGCTCCAGTTCCTAAAGTTCTGTCGCTTCCCCTTAGCACCACAGGTTGGTGGCCAAGCTATTACCACATGGAACACTTAGGATCTATAACAGTTGACACACTATGTCACCTGATGAAGTTCAGAAGTTAAACTAAGCACTCAGCTGGGAGCCAGGTCTGTCCTTTGTAAGCATCCTCATCCTCTGCAAGAGGACGACACGGAGATAGTGTGGGTGCTACACATATGCGCTCATCTGTCTATCCCCTATTCATTCTTTGGACTCCATCATATAATCCTCAGGGAGTAGAAAGAACATTTTCTCCACTGCTGCTGCCTGTGGAGAAGCTATACTTTACCTTAGGTCTAGGGTACATCTTAGGGCTGGTCCGAGGGAACCTTCAAGTGATTCACAGGAAATGTGAGCCTGGCATTAGATCAACACTGAGAAATACATGAGAGGATGAGGCAACATGCAGCCAGCTGAGAGGACCTGAGTGCAAGCCTGTATCCCACACAGCACCAGTGGGAATTCTTACTTAAGTGTACATACTCTGCCACCGGAGTACACAATGTGTGGGAAGTGCTTGCGGACACTGTTCTTCAGGGGTACCAAGGGTCATAGTGCCATGCTCCCCATGTCTGTGCTAAAGACTATGCTGCATGTTCTTTCTCTATTTACATTAATCCGGGCAGACAGAGAAGGGATGAACTCTTCACCCTGCTGCTTTCCCTCACCACACACAGCTCATGTAAATGGCCTCATGATTTTGTCCTCCAAAGCCAGCTGAAGGGAGACAAAATTTCCACCTACACCTCCACTTCCCACATACCAGCTTTAGGAAGCCAGTCTAAATTGAACTACAGTTTATAAAGATAAGCACGTAATCTCACAAACACCCTGAGTCATGAGGATAAGTGCCAGAGCCTCAGCGCTGCTTGGGGGAATGGAAGAGCAGGGCTGAGCTCCCACTGCTCTTTGAAAGGCCTGGTCTCCTGGAGTCTAGACTATGCCTTTTAGGTCTTGGTTGGACTCCTGCAAGATGCATAAATTCTATGGAATGTGTGTCCACTGCACATAGGTCAGAAACCAGCAAGAAAAGCTGAAAGGTCTGAGTGTAAAGATGTCACAGCTGGTCATATTTCTTAAATCCTCTAATATTTACACCAATTCTGTAACTAAAAGATATCTGTCTTAGAGCACTGGGCCCAGGACCACCTCAGAGCTCAGAGCACTAGTGCATTCAGGGGGCAGGTCCTCCATCCCCGTGTAAACATCTGGTGAAGAAGGGGCAGAGCGGGAGGGGCAGGGAGAGAGGAAGAGGGAGGAGGAGGAAAGAGAGGACTGCGGCCAAGATGAACCCTCATGGCTTCCTCAGCCAGGGGCTAAACTTAGCTTCCACTCCGCCACTCCCTAGGCGCACACACCAAGGAAGGAGGCACAGCATTGTTAACATACCTGCTTCACATACGGAGCCAGAAGAGCCTGCCAGTCACCTGGCACCCATGGCAGGGCTGGGACCGCGTGCACAGCACGCGGCCAGGGAGCACCTGCCTGCCCACCACGCGGGCAACTGGCAGCCACAGAGAGCAGAGCACAGAGATTGTTTCTGTGGCTATAGCAGTTTTGTTTTATTTCAGTTTTTAAAATAATACTTTTTCAGCCCATTATTCCACCAGTCAGATGTCACAGAATTACACAGAGCTAAGAAGAAAATTGATCAGCATAGAAGTAGCTGGTCCTAAGTAGCCTCTGGCTTCCCTTTTATCCAATTAAAAATTTCACACTGCTTAGGCCAGTGCAGGGAGCTGGTTCGATCCCTGGCACCACTTGCCATGCCGGCTCCACCCCTAGATGCTCTGAGCTGGCCACCAAGACCGAGTGTGGTGGCACATACCTGCAATCCCAATGCTGGGAAGGCTGAAAACAGAAGGATCACCAGGAGTCCCAACTGTGTAGTGAGACCTTGTATCAAATACATCAAAAATAAATAGATACGTAATTTTTAAAAAAATTGATATTTTGAATCTCATCGGACCAAGTGGGAATAATTTTTTTTAAAAAAACATAACTCTCCCTCTCTAACACTCTGTGTGCTTATTACAAATGGATGGCAACAGGAAAACAATAACTATTTTAAGCTGAAACAACTTCACTCAGGTAAGTGGGTATGAAATATAACATTTGGCATATAACATAAATTTCACGTTATATCTGACAGCCTCACAAGTTACATCAAACAGAAAAGTCATGAGTGAGGACACAGATTAACATTTGTTCTCTTCTCTTCATTTGGTTTTTGGTTTTTGTCTATGTGGTAATGGCGAATACACCTCAGCCTCTTTCTTTTGTACTATGCAAGTGCTGAAGCATGAAGCTACACCTCCAGCCCTAAAACCCATTTATTTAATTATTTACTTATTCATCTATTTGTCTTTTTATTTTAATTTTTAAAGAGTATAAAACAGTTGGGGCTGGGGAGATAGCTCTGTGGCACAGTGCCTGCCTAGCAAGTGCAAGGTCGTGAGTTTGAACCCCGGTCCCACCAAAAAAAAAAAAAAAAAAAAAAAAAAAAAAAAAAAAAAAAAAAAAAAAAAAAAAAAAAAAAAAAAAAAAAAAAAAAAAAAAAAAAAAAAAAAAAAAAACAGTAAAAACAAAGTAGAAACAATATAAAATTTCATTAAATAAAATAAGAATTGGAAAAATAGTTTTATTGCATAATGTTACCTTCAAAATAGTTGTTTAGGGGGATTACAAGTTAGCTCAGTTGTCTAAATGCCTGCTGGGTCAAACCAGTCAGGCACAGGGAACCACAGTTCAATCCCCAGATCCCCCCCTGCCTTACCAGACCTACTCTTAAGGTAGCCTGAGCCAGAAAAAAAAAAAAAAACAAAAAAAGGAAGAAAGAAAAAAAATGTCACAACTTTTGGTCTGGCTGATTAGCTCAGCAGATTAAAGCTCCTGCAAGCAGGCACAGGGGCAGGGCATTTGATCGTGCTGTGCCAACTCCACACCCAGGATGCTCTGAGATGGCAGTTGAGACTCGGCATGGTGGCATGCACATATAATCCCAGCTCTTGGGAGCCTGTAAACAGACTGATCACTACAAGTACAATCTACTGTTGAGAATCTGAATACCCTGCAGATCCTTCTCTAAGATACAAAATAATGATAACAGTAATAAATAAAAACAAATTAGTTGTTTAGTTAACTAGATATAAGCCTGGAAAATTGGGGAAAAAAGCAAAAAAGGCGTAAGAAATTAAAAAGAAGAAAAAAAAATCAGCACTCTCTTTTCAAGAGATCAGCAGAAATCAACACTATAATTATACAAATTATCCTGCATATACACATGAATATATATTTTCCTTCTTTCTTCTGTCCTTTTCCTCATCTCAGTTTTTACTTCCCATTGAACAGATTATTTCCCTCTCACAGTATCTACTGTACCTTTCAGGTTTTATTTACTCTTTCAGGCTTTCACACCACAGAGATAATAGCATGTGGGTCTGACTCATTTCACCTAACAATACAGTCTCTAGTTACATTCATTTCCTATAGAAGCTTCCAGCTTATCTTAGTTATAGCTGAGTAACACTCAATTGCTG
>PVJA010052372.1:0-12413 GCA_004027025.1 Myocastor coypus
ATTTTTGTTATTGAGGGGGCCGGCGGGATGGCTCAGTGGTCTAAAGTGCCTGCTTCGAAAAGCTTGGGCGGCTTCAAGGACCGCAGTTCGATCCCCGGCATCACATGCTGCACAAGCCCTGCCCTCGGGGCAGGCTGAGCCGGCTATAAAAATGAGTGAATAAACAAACAAAGGTTCTGAAATAAGAAAAAAAATAAAATTAAAAAAATTAATAATTTTTGTTATTGAGCTTTTTTTTTACTACATTCTACATTTTTGAATAATGATTTGCCTCATAACCACTTTCATAAGAAATGATTTATTATATTAAATCACTTTTTAAATTAATTAATTAATTTAAGAGCCAAGGAGATAGCTCAGGAGCATAAGCGTCTGCCTGGCAAGTGCGAGGTCTTGAGTTCGATTTCTGGCACTGCAAAAAAAAAAAAAAGGCAAAAAAATTCATTCATTCATTAACTTGATACAGGCTCTCACTCCAAAGCTCAGACTCACAGTGATCCTCCTAACTCATGTACCACCATGCCCAGTTTTGGGCTGGCACAGCACACCCTGGTTTCCAGGGCTGGCACGGCATGTGGTAGCATGGATCAAACTCAAGTCCCTGCACTTGCCAGGTAGGTGCTTAGACTGCTGAGCTATCTCCCCAGCCAGCACTTTTTAGTAGTATGTGTTTAGGAACTTCAAAGGTGGATAGTGTTTTCTCAGGGCATCATAACTGTTGAATGCATCTAGAAAATCTTGGTGGCCTAGAAGCCTTGGAAGCACTCATGACCATTGTGTGTCCGCCGCCCCAGACAGAGCTCCTTTCTGTTTGGAAAGAGGAGGTGTTGGTCTCACACAGACCTGCCCCACCCACTTCACTGAGGCCTCATTACAGGACCCTCCGCAAACCTTGGAGGTCTCCTGCCTCACTGCTGACGGCACTTGGAATTCTGGACCTGCTGCCCTCTACCTACTATACGGCTGTGAAAGGAGTGGAGCGCCTCCTGATCCACTTGCCCTCAGTTCTCTACAACACTCTTGGGCAGTGATGTTCTACACACACACACACACACACACACACACACACACACACACACACAACCCAATGACAGAGTCTTCAGAAACAAACGCTTTAACAATAGAAAAAGAGAAATGTGCTTACACTCAACAACCACATGCTGGCATTGGACACTATATGTTTCTGAACTGTTAATGCGTCGTGCCATAATAGAATTGGTTTTACACTTCATTAATTACAATGTTGGGGGCTGAGATGCCATAATGGTCATGGGTCCAGGCAGGCCTGGGCTGGAAGTCCAGGGCTGCAGCTTCCTGTCTTGGCTACAGACACGTTCTCTAACCCTTCGCTTCCCTGTTTTCCATAACCTTATTCATTGGGGCACTGGACATGAGCTGAGGTCTGTTCATCTTCCTCCATCCAGATCATGTGCAGAGTACACCCCTTACCAAGCAGCTGCGTGCTTTCGTTAACAAGCTCTGGGTCAGGGCCTTGAAATCTTCGTTCTTTCCCTTGGGCCAGACTGGAGTACTTAGGAAGGTGACCTCCCCACCCTTCCACTCCTCAAAACTGGCTCGTAAACAAAAAAGCTACCCTCGAGGATTTATTTTTCAGGGATGAAGAGCAGAATGGGGAGTCTTTCAACCCCAGTTACATCATTTTTTCTGCTGCATGTCACTGTTACCTAAATGCAAAGTGTGCATTAACTACTGCTTGGAAAAGTTCTATCAAAGGAAAAGGTCTTGCAAGAAACCATAGTCATCATCCCAAGTGTGTACGACAGGAGAGGCTGTGACACAGCAGGGGCCAGGCAATGAGCCCTATCCCTCGCTTCTCCTGAGAAGAGAAAAACATAGTGGCTGTCATCTTTCAACAGAGAGGATATCGAAGATATTTTATAATTAGTCCCACTCCTGTGACAGAAGGAATGAGAGTATTGGAATATCTCAATTTCCTCCTTCAGAGCATCAAGAAAGAAGCATTACAGTAATATCAAGGCAGCCACCTCCAACAGCACCTGCCAGTTTTTAAGTGAAGATTCTTTCTTTCTGCCAACATTATTCTCCATTCCCCTGCCACTAGAGAACTAGCTGAATTTTCTCCTTCAAATGTAATATTCCTTTTTTGACAAAGTATAATAACTATGGTGTCAAATAGTAACATGAAAAAAAAGAAAAAATGGAAGAAAGGATTCAGTGTTTGCTCAATGTCCCAAACCTGTGGGTCTCTAGTGTGACAAGCCTGATTTGCATCAACATCAGCTACGTTTATCTCCACCACCCTATCCCCTCTCGTGCTTCCTGGAGACCCCAGCACAGTGACTGGCATTTTCCAGCTCCCATGCAGGATTTCCCACACTCCCAGCCCAGGCCTGCCAAGGCTGGGTCTGTGTAGCTTGTGCATCTGGGTCCAACTGGCACCGTGTGAAATGAAGCACTGAGCCGTGAGCCCCAACGGCCTAGCCAGTGGGATGCCGTCTCCAAGGAGTGAGAACTGCCCCTGAGGCTTGGGTCCTTCTGGCCCCTGTGGGGGCTGACAGTCTCGGGGAGATGGGTCCCTGTAGGCTGAGTGAGCGATCTCTTTATCCTTTATCGCTGCTGCTGCTCAGGATTTTCCTTGTAAACAAATACATTCTGTAATTGTAGCGCATCCAGATTTTTTTTTTAAAAAAAGAAAGGGATGAGCTTTGGCTTCTTCATTTTCTAAGACAAGGAGGAAAAAGCAGAGGAATAAGATTCTCTCTCCTTGGTGTAGGCTGCACAGTTTGCAAAGCACTTGCCAAACTTCAATCTCTCGGAATGGAGGAATTTCAGTTTAGGTAACCAGGGGGGAGAGGATGTGAGTAAAGACTGGGAGAAAGGCAGAGATTCACCCTAGGAAGAAGAAACTGACATGCCAGGGCCAACAAGACAGCAGAAGGAGAAGGTGCAACCAGGAGCCAACCCAACAGATGGTGCAACTGTGCTGGGGCCATCTGGTGGACTCTAGTGGAGAGCCAGAACCTAAAGAAAGTGCAGCCACTACTGAGGTGCAAGAAGCAGAGCAAGGAGCCATGCGCCACTCATGTCCTTTCCTCCTACCTCCCTTTCCCTGCCAGGTTTTCCACTAGCCATGTGTGGGTTTGAGATTCCCTAGAGAAGTTGGTAAAACACTTCTGGGTGTGTCTTTGTGGTTCCTGAGGCATGGCCTTGACTTGTCCATGACATGCAGGCCATGACATCCCTGACTTGTCCCTCACGCCTGCTCCTCTAGCACTGTTGCCATGCTCTATCGCCCATCCTCTAGGAGCCAAGCAGCTTAGATCCAGCCGATGGACTGAATCCACCTAAAACATAAGCCAAATTAAACTGCTCCTCCTTTAAGATGCAGAGTGTGGGGTACTGTGTCCAGCAGTGGAAAATCTAGCACATGCCTAATAGAAGCCACTGGATGAGTACTGTTCCTTGAACTCAAAAGAGGTTCAGAAAAAGCTTAACTGTATTCAAGGAACAGGAGGTACCCAATCTTTATTTTGGTCAAAGCAACAAGGCTAAGACCAAGGATGTGTAGTTCTCTAGGACCATCAACACTTGGAAAAAGGTGAAAGAAGGTTTCCAGTTGTGAGGATGAAAAAAGAACCTATGAAGAATTTGGGAGGTCAAAGGACTGAGATGCCATAGGGTGAGTTTCTTAGGCTGGGCTCCTGTAGTGGGTGTGCTAGAGCATGATGACCGGGCTGTCTTGGACAGCAGCAGAAATCTCAGTCTTTACATTGCACCAGAAGACCTGGGTTTCCAGCTGTAGAAACATGGTTTTGTAATTACATCTTAAGTTTGCATTGGACAGTCTATGTGTTTTTCAAATTGCTAATGCTTCATAGTAGAATAAAATTATGGCTGGACTGGGTGGACTATTGCAAGCTAGAGATTTAACTGTTCTAAGTCCAGGCCATCCTTGGCTAGAAGTTTACCATTATGACCACAGACATGTCATCTAACCTTAGTTTCCTCTTTCAAAAGCCGAGGCTGTCTCAGGTCTGTCTTGAAACAACGAAGCCCTTGCATGGAGCCTGTCTCCCAGGAAGTGCTTCAATAGTGCAAGTTTTGCTTAAAGGGGAGAAAAACCCTCTCACAGCCTGGAGCAGGACCATCTGTCCCCAAAGGTCCCCAGCTTGTCCTATCCCAAGCTGGGCCACCAAGAATGTGCAGTGCAGAATAGTTTCATGGCCACCTGTTTTTACAGCTGTACGACAGAGGAGTCCAGAGAACAGATTGAAGGTGGCAAATTATTTTCCCAGCCAGAGGCTCCTTACCACACACACACACAAAAAAAAAAAAAAAAAAAAAAAAAACCCTCCACAAATCACAGCCTGTCAAGACAGTCCCAGAAGCAAAAGGAGATCAGAAGGAAGTACTTTTGCTGGCAGAATTTACAGCCTTCAGCTGCCTGCGCAGGTCCTGTGGCGTGATGTGTATTGTTGCGCTCACTCCAGCAGCGTACACTAAAATTGGAATGATGGGTATTGTTATGTAGGAGAAAAAAGAAAAACCCACATAAAGACTGTACATCTGCTGTACTCTTCTTACATCCAGAAGCAGGGCCTGGGCCTGGCTGTCGGGAGGGAGGGGAGGGGCTGAGTGGGTTAAAGGAGCAGCCAGGGGGCCTGTGGAAATGGACAGATGCCTCTGTCTGTTATGGGTCCCTGTCTGGCCTCTGTGGGCAGTGAGGGGGCAAGAGGACCCTGGGCAGGAAAAGGTGGCCAAGGGAGGGCAGGGGAGCAAAGCATCAGCACAGAGACAGGGCTTAAGAGGGAGCCAAGAGAAGGCAGCTTTCTGCAGCAAGAGCCCCAGGATGAACTGAACAGATGAGGGATGAGAACAGGAGCTGTGCCCACGGTAGCCGCTGAACGTGCAACATCCTCTAAGCATCCTGGAAACAAGAATGAATGCTTTCCAGGAACTTGGCTGCTTCATCCTGGCCATCCAGACCTGAGTTAGGATGGCTGCTTATTCCCTTAGGCCTGATGAACTCAACTCGGCCTCTTCCCCACCTATTGCTAGGTACAACCACAGTAGCGCTACAGTTCCGTCTACTGTCCAGATAATGACCTTTAAGCAAACAAAGCAAAAACTACAGGTGTTCTGGGGGAGCGGTGAAGAAAGAGGAAATAGAGGAGGGAAGGCTCTGGAAACTCTAAGGAGCGCCAGGACCTCTGGAGAGAACAATGTCTATTGACAAACTTTTCTTGGGTGCCACCAGGTGCAGGGCCCAGCTCTGTTCTTCATTCTTGGGATAAGAAGGAGACAACTGGAGGAAGTGGGGTTCAGCTAGAAGACATCTGTGCTCCAATGGAGAGAAAAAGCAGGATGTGTATTTCTAGCAGGTCCAAAGGTGGGAGTGATGAGTTGAAGAGGGTGATTCTGGCCAGAGTCAGGCTAGCATCCTATTGGTGAGGGTTCTGAGTATTCTTGAGGTGAGCATGGTGAGACGAGTGGGGGACCAAAGACCAGACAGAGAGACAGTTAGTTAGCCAAGGGCAAAGGTGGGACCAAAAAGCTTGTCCTAGGGACTGCTAGTGGTTCTGATGTGTCTGGAATGGTCTATCTGGGAGACATCTTGGATCAGCTGAGATATATTAACTTAATGTTAGTATGCAGTTCCATAATTCCTGCTTTGCCAATACTCATTTTATTGAATTTTAGAGGCTGGAGGAAGAGTCTGAGGTTCATTTGACCAAATCAACAGTCAAATGCTGATTCCTAAGTGTTCTTCGTGAAGGCTGTTATGTTGTCACTCAGCTGTGGACTCCCTAAAGGACAAGCACTTGTGACAGGATGGAGGCTGGGAGGCACAGACCTTATGGACCTCCTTATACCTGCCCCTCCCCAGGCTGTACCCATAGACATACCTATCCCTGCCCTCGTGCCTGTGGTACCCACCACTGGTCCACAGGGGGGCTCCTGCAGTTGGAAGACCTCAGCCTGGGGCAGCCTTTGCAGATACAGGTGTCTGCACCTCCGCCCCAGCACCTGTGTCACAGAAGGGGAGCTCTGCCTCCAAGATGCAAGGCTACAGACTGGGCTTCATTGCTGACACGCATTCTGGACCATAGGCACTTAAAATGGGCCATGAGGGCTGGGGAGATAGCTCAGTAGAATAAATTCCTGCCAGGCAATCACAGTGTCCTGAGTGAGTCCAGGACTCACCTAAGTTCTGGTAACACACACACACACACACACACACACACAATCCTTTCAAAGCCATCTCCTGAGAAAGGAGAATGAGGTGTCTCTAAAATGGGCCACAAAGGGGCTGCGGAGATAGCTTCATGGCACAAGCGCCTGCCTGGCAAGTGCAAGGTTTTGAGCCCGGTCCCACAAATAAACAAACAAACAAATAAATAAATAAATATTTTTTTTAAAATAGACCACAAAAATCCACAAAAGTAAAATGTAAACCTATGCTTTGACAAACAATGAAACATTTTTTAAACATTTAAGGCGCCCATCTGGGAGGCAGTCCAGCAGAGGGTTTCTGAGTCTAGGTGACAGGGAGCTGCTGGGTAGTGGGGAGGGTCTTCTGAGAGGGGTGGGGCTACATGCCGGGGGATTAAATAAATGCTTACAGCAATGAGAGCCAGGTTTCCCCAACAGACAGAAAGAAGTCACTGATAAGAACAGAAAACTAGCAGAGGACTGGAGGGCTGGGCATCAGAATGCTCAGGATGTCCTGTATATATGAATAAAGAATTAGAGGTGTAGGGCCAGGCAGGATAGCTCAGTGGTCTAAAGTGCCTGCAGGTGGCTGCAGGGACCATGGTTGGATCCCCAGCACCACATGCTGTGCCAACCCTGCCCTCAGGGCAGGCTGAGCCAGCCATTAAAAAAAAAAAAATTAGAGGTGTAGATATTTGCTTGTGTATGTTTAACAACACACACAGAGACCCTTGGCCCTAGCCATGCCTAGAAGCTGTGGCACCCCAAAAGCAACAAGCGTACTTAACATCCAGATGTTGGTGCCTTTTGTGGAGGGCTTCTGGGGATCAAACCCAGGCCCTTGCACATGACAGTTAAACATGACTGAACGACACTCCCATCCCCTCAGATGTTGACTTTTAGATACCATCCTCCCTGAAAATGCCTATGGGGTCCTTAAAGAAATGACTCATTATGGGGCTGGGCCAGGGAATGTATCAAGGAGAGTTGGCCTCCAGGCCAAACCCAGGACAGTATGAGTTTCAAATAAGTGACCATGGCAATGCAGGTCATTGAGCCAATTAGGTTCATTTCTCCAGCATAGAAGACCTCACACCACAAGATGTCTCTGAAACCTTCCTGGCAAAACTCTGACTCTGGACATAAGTTTTGTGTGGGAGAGTTTAGGGGCAGCCAAAGAATGTGAGTTTTGTTCTAGACTGCACAGTCAGAAACTGAGGGTGGTTGCTCTTTGTTGCCCTGGTTGGTCGGTTGCCTCTGTTGCTGTTCCACCGACTTGAACTAGATGCTCTTGGCCCTGTTCCATTCAGCCTTGGAGCCAGCAGAGTATGGATTAAAACCTCCAAAAACTGTGAGCTCAATAAACATTTCCTTCCTTCATTTTGGATGTCAGGTATTTGTCCCAGCAACAAGAGAAGAGTAACTAAGAATTCGCTACCATAGGAATAGGGTCTGTACTAACCTGACCTCGTGGATTACAAGTTTTGGGGAATGGCTTATGGGAAGAGATAGGAAAGGTTCAGAGAGGTCATCTACTCGCAAAGAGCTAGAAAAGCTTCAGCTGTATAAATATGGCTGTTGGATAAGGGACATTCTGATCAAAGCTCAGACCAGAAGACTATCTGGAAGCCTGCATATAAAGAATAGTTTATGGACAGAGATGGGAAAGGTTTGGAGAGGCTGTGTACTTGTGAAGAGGTGGGAAAGCTTCAGCTATTCTGTAGGGGAGATTCAGTTCAGACCTCAGACAAGGAGACTGACAAAAGTCCTCCCTGTAAAGACCAGGTTGAGGAGGTTTCTGCTGTGAAGAAGGACTGCATTTGTTGTTGGACTCCAGACGATTTGTGCTATGGCTTGCCTGAAAAGCCTATCTGAATTTTGCTCATGCCAGAGACCTTGCCTAAGACTGAGATTAAACATGGCAGACTGATTAATCTTTCAAAAGATATTTCAAACCAGTGAACTATTGAGGCAGTCGCGTGGTTGTTTTGGGGGGCTGGGGTTTAGCCAGATTTATGTTGAAAATCAAGAGCAAAGAGCGAAGAAATATGATTTAAAATGTTGTGAGCTTGGACAGAAAAGAAGCTCTAATAAAACTGTGGGCTACAAAGATAGAGCTGAAGGGATCTCCATTGCTAGGAAGGAACCGAGAATAAAAAAGACGGTCTGAGGGCATCAGAGGAGGTGGCAGCTCTCCACCCTTTGCAGCCTCAGAATCGCAAGGGAGAGAGACTTTGCCTTAGGAAGAAAGCTTCAGAGGCTCATGTTCTAGAATGGTGGCAGCGGCCACACCAGGTACCAAAAATGGTGCAGGCACGGAGAATTTGTTCTTTGGAATCAGTGTCCGAGTGCTCAGCAATCCAGGCAATTGACTGCAGCAGCCAAGAGAGAGGAAAGCCTGTCTACTGCTCCACCTGGCAGCAGACCTTGGCATCATCCACGTGGCTTTGGTGTTACACAGGAGATAATTCAAATTTGACTTAAAAGTAGAAGTTTAAGTTTATTCTGTAATCAAACTCTACTGCTTCCAGTGGAATAAAATTTTGCTTGTAAGAGGAAAAGAAAGAAAGAAAGAAGGAGAGAGAGAGAGAGAGAGAGAGAGAGAGAGAGAGAGAGAGAGAGAGAGAGAAAGAAACTGAGCACAACTCATGACAGTGTCCATGAAGAGGGCAGAGGAGAGCTTGGATAAAGCTGTAATGGAAAGTAATGCTATCACTTTTATTAGCTAGAAGAGAGAGACATTTGAAATCTTGTGAACTGTGTCTTATTTTTGTATCTAGGAAAAAGTTATGCTGTTCCTCTGTTTTATTTTCTTTCCCCATGGACTTGTCTGATGTTGGTGTTCTATGGGATTATGTATGTCCAATAGATGAACACATATGGCTGAGCTGTATGCATCAGGTCGGCTGCTAACATCACTGAGGCCCAGCTGCAAGTCTCAGAGCAGACTCCACATTTCAGAGGCTGTTTTTTTCTTCCTCAGTAAGAAGGGATTATAACCCATGGTCAAAATATGGATATGTGAGACCATTACCATGCAAAGCAATTATTTAATTAACTAAACTGAAAGAATGGAGCAACATAGGATATTAATAAATTAGTAGACTGTTTTAGGTGTACAGGAAAATTGAGTGGAAAGTTGATATTCCCATACCCACCCCCTATCTCCTACAGTTTCTCCTATTATTAGGTTCTTGCATCAGTATGGTATAAGTCATGAGACAATATTCAGACATTATTAGCTATCAGCCTAGTTTACTTTTGGGTTCATACTTTAAGCTATATATCCTCTAGGTTTGACAAATATCTGATGACATATACCCACCATTATAATATAATGCTGAAAAATTTCAGAGACTTAAAATCCCCTAGAGTCTTATATGTTCAATCCTTCCTTCACCTCTTCCTAGGCCTTGGTAATCACTAACTTCTTCACTTTATCCATAGTTTTCTTTTTTCTTTTTTCTTTTTTTTCCCTCCTATAGAGCCTCGTTACTGACTCATAGTGATCTTCCTGCTTCTACCTCCCAAGTGCTGGGACTACAGGTTCGCACCACCACACCCGGACTCCATAGCTGGCTCAGTGCTCTCAAGAGTGGGGTTGGTGGGGCAGGCAGGGCCAGAAACTGAACCTTTGCCCCTGCACGTCCCTAAGCAAGCACTTAGTCCGCTGAGCTATACTGCTGGCCCTTATCCATAGCTTCATGGTTTTAAAAATGTCCTATACCTGGAGCCATACAGAATGGCTTTCTAGATTGACCTCTTTCACTTAAAGTTCTTCCAAGTCCTCTTAAGGCTTGATAACTCATCTATTTTTAACAGCGAATAACATTCCATTGTTCAGGTATATTATAATTTGTTCTTTCATTGGAAAACATTTTGGTTACTTCCTATTTTTGACAATTAAATGTAAGGCTTCTATAAACATTTTGTGCAGGTTTTTATGTGGTCATAAATTTTCAGTTCATTTGGGTAAATACCTAGGAGTGCGATGCCTGAACCATATGGTAAGCCTAAGTGTAGCTTTGTAAGAAACAGACACACTGTCTTCCAAAACAGTTGTATCATCTTGCATTTCTGCTAGCAGTGAATGAGACATGACAGCTAAACATAACGTGGCATCCTGGGTGGGATGCTGGAACCGAAGAAGAATGTTTGACAAAAATGAAGGAAATCTGATTTAAGTATGGACTTTTGTTAATAACAACATAACTGTAGATATTTGATAGTTGGAACAAAAGGATATATTAATAATAGAAGAAATTGTGTGGAGGATACTGATTTCCCTGTTATAGCTTTGCAAAATTTTGTAAATAGAAAGCTATTCTAACATGCAAATATTATTTGAATACTAAAAATGAAATGAGAGAATATCACCATTTTATAAACTCCTAATGAATAATTATAGACATTAAGTATCAATAACTCCTATGACCACAAAAGGAGGGACAACAGACATTATGTGAATCCCTTGGTCCTGCCAAAGAAAACAAACTTGAATCTGGGTCAGGCTCTGACTCCAGCTATTAATTTGCAGGATTTCCAGAAGACAAATGAGTATGCGGACTTGCAGCACACCTGCAATAGAGAAAGAAAACTCCAAATGAAAAGTGAAGAAAGCAAACGCAGAGGACTTCTGAGAAGATGGCAGAGTGGTGAGCAGCAGAGAAGCAGCTTCTCTGAGGAAGGGTGTCCAGATGTTGGAATGTAGGAACATGAGGAAAGAAGGAAGAACGAGCAAGGTTGGTCCCCAGAACCCAGTAATGAGCCGAAGTGAAAATTGTGAAGCCTGTACAGAAAACAAGAGAAACTTCAAGGAAGAAGAAGATGGTGATAGGCAGTGCTCCCCTCCCCCCCCCAGCCCTGACCCACTCACTTTGTGGGAGGGTGGCTCCAACCTACAGAGCACAGGGGACTGGTGGCCACCCCAGAGGCCTCCAAGAGAACTGCACCAGTGGAAGAGGGTTCTCTGAGTGAGATGTATTTTCTACCTTGTGGGGCAAACAGTGGCAACAGATTTGTCATCTCAGTGGCATTCCTCTATCAGTGAAAATCCTCTTCCCACCCAAGAAGCTTACACACAAGAACTCATATGTATGCATAGGCTAAGAAGCTTCAAGACATTCATTTGTAAATGCTGAGTAAGACTTTGAAGAGGAAGCACTGAACCATTTGTTAAATTTACGTATTCTCAGCTCTTTGCTGGTTAGATAGTAGAAACTATCTTTCTAATTATGCAAAGAACAGCAAAAAAAAAAAGTTGAACAGGATCAAGTAGATGTGTGTAATGCTTCTAGGAAATTGTTATAAAATCACTAGGATTTATCATTTACAGAAGTATCATTCTTTTTTCTTTTTACTGGGACTCTGAAAGGGAATGTTTTTTAAACTGCTGATATTATTTGTCTTAGTTACTCTTATCTCGTTGCTGGGAGAAATACCCGACACTCAAAATAATGGAAGAAAAGGTTTATTTCGCTCATAATTTCTGGAGGTTTCAGTCCATACTCAGCTGGCTCTAAGGCAGAGTGGCACACGGCAGAGGGCAACCTTTCGTGGTGGCAGCTAAGAGCAAGCGATCAGGGAGAGAGCTAGCAGCAGCTCAAGCAGCTAACTTTTCTTCCTCCGTTACATTGAAATGCAAATCACCTGCGCCAGGGGAGGTGCAGCATCTATTTTCACAATAATCAGTTACGAATTCCAGAAGCTGCCCCATGATTGTATGAGGCTTTGCGGGGGGGACATCTATACACAAACCATAACATTAATGTTTTGATTAAAGAATAATTTCCCTAATTTCATGAACACAAAATATACTGCAGCAGAGAAGCTCTTGTTTACCAAGTAAATCAGACAAGTTATCACTCATAGCTTTTAGAATGTGCTTTGAAATGAGATATGAGTTTATTTTTGGCATGGTGAACAGCTTTTAAAGTTGCCCATTTACTTAGCATTTCTATTGGCATACTCGTTGAAGTTATAGTATCTCTAAATCACCCAAAGTTGGGAATACTATGTATACTGTTGGTATAGGCGTTTAATTTTTTTTTCAGTCAGGCTCAAATAAGACATGATCACTTTAACCAACCAAGAAGATTAGGCATGAAGAATGGTGCTTTTTCATTGAATGTAAACTCAGTAGAAGCATCATGTCACACCTGAGGACCCCTTAGCCATTTTTAAGATTAAAGTCATTTCAAAAAAAATTAATTCAGAGC
>PVJA010052373.1:0-12420 GCA_004027025.1 Myocastor coypus
CTCTCTCTCTCTCTCTCTCTCTCTCTCTCTCTCTCTCTCTCTCTCTCTCTCTCTCTCTCCTGCCATTATACCTTGAGCAGCTTTCTTCTTCCAGGCCCTTCCACTGATGCAGGGGAAAGAAACTCCCAACCCACTAGGCATTCAGTGTGAATTTGTGCTCTCTGAAATTGAAGAATGAATTCTAGGAACAATGGAGGTTAAAAGCAGAATATATGGATCAGAAAAAAGCAAGTTTCTATCCATTCTATCCAAGAGAGACAGAAAGGGTCCTAAATAGGTCACCAGAGACCCTGTGATTTCTAGCAGCTTTCATACAGCAAATCTAGAATGTGAAGCAGGTCCAAGGTGGGAAAAATAGGGAATCCCAAGGTGGGCATGAGGTGGGACAAACCTGTAAGTGTAATTGCTCAGGACAAATTGATTAAATCTGGATCAAGTGAATGAAAGCAAGTCATGTTGCAAGCAGGCATGAATGCAGAACAGGGTCTTTTCCTGTAGGGGAGTAGATTAGTGGCTCATCCTGGCTTTGTTGAGATGATCAATGATACCTATTTAAAATATTAATCCCTGATGTTTACCCTTAGGAAGGATAGGGGTGCATTTGTTTTATCTTTTGTGCTGAGGTCTGACCCAGTGGAAGTGCCTATCTCTCCCACACTTGCAAGGTCTCTTGCCTTTTGCACTGGCTCTATTGAAGAGCTGGCCCTCTATGAGTGCCTAAAATATTTTACCTAATTTCGTTGCCTGTAACACTACCATGCCCTTTCTTCCTTGGAGCCAACTGAGTGTGATCTGAAACATCTGAAAACAATGAACCAAATAAATCTCTTCTCCTTTAAACTGTGGGCGTTGGGTAGTATGTTTTATTGATAACAAACAAAGATGAACACTAAGTGCTAAACAAATATTTAGCTGCCAGATAAAACATCACCTTTGTTGACTTTAGATATGGTGTTTGATTTAGTTGGTGGTTTTTGTTTTGTTTTGTTTTGTTCTATTTTTTTTTTTTTTCATTAACTGAGCTCTCCTAGGCATTCTCTTAAAACTTTTTTTGATTCATCTCAAAAATGCCTCAGTCAGAACACTGTCAGCTTATAAACTGTGAAACAGACCACATCAAGCAAAAATTGCCAAAGTTAAACAAGCAAGGAAGGCTTTATTTTAGGTCGTTCAGTAGAGTAAATCAGACTGACTGAGTCTGAAATGAACTCACCTAAAATAAAGGGCCACAGAAATCCTGAAAGGTGGAATGGAAAAGGAGATGGTAGGCCATCTGTTCTTGCTAGTTTGCCTTAGCAGAACTAGGAAAATGCAAACTTTGTCATGTCTTTATGACTGGTAGTAGTTACAACTTGAAGCAAGAAGCCCACTTAGGTTAAAGTATTAATCTTTTATAAAAATGAGACAATGGGGATGCTGCTCCCCATCATATTTTCATTTTGAAAAGGTGGCTTAAGATCGTTAAGAAAGACTGATCTGGGTAGGAATATACCTGTAAAAAAATTGCCTCTCAAAGAAGCAGAGAAAGACTTTATAATTATGCATGTTCTAAATAAAATGACCCAAGAAAATGGAGGTCAATGCCTGGAGTCAGGAAAAAGCTTGTCTATGATTAGGTCATCTTGGTCATCCAATAAGAGTTTGCCTGAATGTTCTCCCAACCACCATTGCTTGTGTGCTCATCTATAACAGAAAAAAAAAATGTTCAATAAATCTTTGCGTTTGCTCAGTTATAAAACTATTGAAACTTCCACACCCAGTTCTCTGGAAGCATAAATCAATCACACTGAGACTGAAACACTCTTTCAATATTAGACCAATGACAAGGACAGTTTGTCCCTTGGGGGTGTGCACTTTCAAAAAACAATTTACTTGTGCCAGGCATGGTGTCCTTTGCCTGTAATCTCAGCACTATAGGACACTGAATCAAAAGGAGCACAAGTTAAAATCTAACCTAGGCAATTTAGGGACTTATTTAGAGTCTGTCTCAAAATAAAATACAATGTAAACAAAAAGGGCTGAGAATGTAACTCAATTTAAAGGTTCTTAGTTTTAATCCCCAGTAAAATGAAGTCACAATAAAATAATGGGACACACACACACACACACACACACACACACACCTCATTTGTGAAACTGAGCAAATAATTGTCATGCAGTTATTATAAGGATAAGGAAAAGTACATATAAAATAACAGAACAGTAATCAATACTTACTAGATACTAAAAACAAAAATCACCTACACTTTTTCATTATTATTTAATTTCTGAAAATATATTTTGAATTTAAGAATATATATGATGCATTTTTTTTTGAATGTATGGGTTTTATTAAAGGTGTTTTCTGCTGTTTTGCCTGATATTTTCCAAGAGTCATAGACTATCAATTCAAAATCAGAGCTATCTTCATCGCGGATGAGTTCTTCAGCTTCTAGGGGATTTACACCCATATGTGTCAGTAGAGTCTCAACATATCTTAACATATCAAATGAGTTCAAATCAGAGCGTAGCTTCTTTGCTTTTTCTTTGCCCAAATCTGAAGCCAGAACAAGAAACTGGGCATCTAGGACTGCTTCTCTTGCTCGGGACACTCCATTAAACAGATTGTTGGCCTCTTCAAGAACCTCTGTTAATTTGTCGCTGTCATTAAGTATATCCTCCCGGTTTTGCTGGACGGAGTTGATGAGCTCCCGGTACTGGTGGCGAATCTGGCGTCACAGGCCGTAGTCGGTCTCGGCCTCCAGGCAGGCCGGGTCCACCATCTCGTCCCCAGAGTCCGACGGCTCCCCCTCCTCAAAGCCGGGGCCCGCCGGCGCAGCGCCGGGGCTGCACAGCGGGGAGCGCGAGCGGGAGCGCGAGCGCGCGCGGTCCCAGTGCGGGTCGTGGCCCAGGCCTTGGCCCCGGCCCTCGGGCCCGGGGGCGCCGCTCTATGATGCATATTTTTTAAAAAACATAAAATAAAAAATAAAAATGATGCAGTATTTCAAAACCAGAAGTTAGAATATTAATAATGATTGTTATATTGTATAATGTTATAATGAAAGCATTTGTTCAGATTACGAGATATAGACATGAAAAATTAATAAATAATTAAGCATTAACTCTTCCGTTCAATAACCAATAGAAATTAGAAGTATAAGTGTCTTACCTATTGCGTGTGTGTGTGTGTGTGTGTGTGTGTGTGTGTGTGTATTTCTCTTTTTTCTTTAAAGGATCCACATACCTACTAACTCAGAAGTTTTGGATTAGGAGTGAATTATGTATTGTAGTGGTGAATTTAAGCAACAACCATGTTTCATCTAGAGCTGATGGGATTTACTTTATGCATGTACAGATTTTCCTTGGTTTTTACAGATTTAAATTGACCATATTTTTAAATTGAAGAATTTCATAGACGACCATAAATTAAATTATTCTCTTATTGATGGAAATTTAGGTGGTTCCCAAACGTTTGCAAATATAAATACTACTTCAACACATCTTCAAAAGACTGTCAGTTAGGGATTCCTAGAGGAACAGAGGAAATATGTAAGGATTAACAAATTGGCCTCCTGCAGAAGCAGGGGTAGAAGAACAGAAAAGCACCACATGTGCTGGCGTCCATCTTGTAATTACATCAGCCATCCCTGTTGGGGTCCCTGAGTTTAGTTTCGGTTTCTGTGCCTCCTGATAAGTTTCTATTCCCCACACCTTGCCTATTTCCCGTAAATCACATGTTCTAAGTCCTCCCTCGGTTGCCTTGGATGCCCGATGAGGTGTTCCAAAGTCGCCCACCGTTGCCTAAGATACCCACCGACATCACTAGCAAATCTACCTCATTCCCACACCATATATATATATATATATATATATATATATATATATATATATATATTCGAGCACCCTTTTGAATAAATGAGACTTGATCAGAATCCTGTCTTGTCTCCATTCTTCATGTCTCTTGCCCCTTATTGCTTTTTACTCTTCCCTCCCCCTCTAGCATCTGCATTGACTAACCGGTGGTTCGGGAGAACAGACAAAGCTCTCGAGTTCACTGCACTGATCCTTGGTAGGAAGCTGAGGGGTCTGTGTTGAAAGGCCGAAGAGTCTTCAGGGTAAGACCAAAGGCTATCATAAAGACTGACAGCCCTCCAAAGCAGCAGAAGAGAAGGCTCACTTCTTTTCACTTTTAGTGCACTCAGGCCCCACATGGATGGGCTGGTTCCACTCCCATGTAGGATGTCTTCCCTCCTTAGTTTACAACTTACAAATGAGCCATTGAGACACATCCAGAACTGTGCTCCACTAATCTGCTAAGCATTTCTTCATTCATTTAAATTGACACCACAATTAACCATCACAGACTTACAGATGTAGTTGTTCCCCTAAGGCCTCATGGAGTCAGGAGGCAGACTTCAAGAATTTATGATAGACTCATGATCTAATGCTGGATTATGGGTGTGAGTGTTGCACCCACCCTGGGGAGGTTCACTTGCATACAACAAGGGAGGAAAACAAGCTCACTCTCTCCTGCTCCTCCCTTTTTTTTCATTTGCATTTGCCGTTTTCCTCCATCATGCCACCCTCTACCACGTGCCGATGACTGCGTTGAAGCCAGCCTAACATGGACTGAAACCTCCGCACACTGTGACCTAAGTAAACTCTTCCTTATTTTGGTCATCAGCTATTTTGTCTCAGCAACAAGAGAAAAGTAACACACACCATTAGAATCTCTAGATAGATTCTGAAATCTGAAACTGCTCAATCACGGGGCAATTACCATTTTAACAGCTATGACTCTGGACATTTATTTATTTATTTATTCATTTATTCATTTGGTACAGGGTCTCACTATGCAGCATGGACTTGTAGTGACTCTACTGTCTCAGTCTTCCCAGTGCTAGGATTGCAGATGTGCAGCACAACACCCAATTTCAGTGGCCTGCTCAGCACCCAAGGCCCACACGGAACGTGGTACTTGGGATGGAATACAGATCCTTGTGCTTTCCAGGCAGGCACTTGGATGACTGAGTCATCTCCCTAGCCCTGGATTTAGTTTGTAATAAACTTTTGACCTAGGGAAATAAGACTTGAAATTCTTAAGTGCTTGCCTCCTCTGGAGCCTTCCTTTCCCTCTTACCTAGATTATTTTCACTCTACTCCCATTAGTGACTCACATCATTGTTTTAAGCAGTTTGCTGTGTAGACCTGGAAGGCCAAATCTGTTTAATCTTTAACACATATTCTGAGTCACTTCAGTGAGTGTCAGGGGAGGACCTGGTATCACGCCAGTGTCAAAGGAGTGAATGAATTTAGGGAAAGGGAGGTGGCAAACAGAAAGAGATGAACCCAAGTGCATAAGGAAACAACTTTATCAGCCTCTCAGTCATGAGGAGAATAACTGAAATGCTCAGCAAATGTTTGTTCAATGACTGAATACACCACAGCTTTGTGTAACACATTATTACAGATGTAATCAGTTCATATTCTTATGTGGCAACTAGTCAAATTTGCCCTTGGTAGCAATGAGCTGAATCCAAGGGCCTACATACTGTCATTATATTAATCCACTTGGAGAGAATATATTGGATGTAGCACTTGACAATGTTTTCCTAAGCCTTTTTGGTCACCCTGAGCATCTTGGCTGATGAAAGGTAGAGGGAGTGCTGTTTTGCTTATTTTTAGTTAGGTTTTTTTTTTTTTTTTCTGCTCTGTCCCAAAGCCAAGCCAGTTATTTTGCTTTGCCTGTTTTGCACTTTTTATACAAAGAGAAGAAAAATAGAATATTGAGTTGTCAGCAAACACTGTGTCTTAAATAATTGAATAACAAGTGCTATTATCCCAAAATACCTCAAGAGAAAAAAAAAAAAAAAAGATGTGCAGTAGAAAAGGAAAGCAAAAAATGCTCTGAATTTTATAAGAGCAAATTGGGTGACAGCCCAAAACTTCACATTAATGGTGACATGACAAATAATATGTCTACATTCCTTCCTTTTATGTTTATTGAACACAGATGGCTATTAGAAAATTGATCATCATTTCTGAGATACCTCAGCCATTTGTGTTAAACTAATAAGCCTGAAGGAGGCATGCAAGCATAGTATGAATTAGTCCATCTCCAAGCCCTCATCCTAGAATTAGATCTTTTTCACACTTTTATTCAACAGAAATATAAATCAGCTTACAAAATGAAAGGAAAGAAACAACCCACCCTTGAGTCAATAGCCCTGATATAAACACAAATTTTATATACGTGGATTATTGAAATATTTTCTTGGCCTTGTTTCCCATAATTTTACGCTACCTCTCCTGGGAAAGCATGCTACTTTAAAGATTTGCCTGCTAGGAAAATGTTTCTGATACTTAGCCTAACTCAACAATTTCTCTTCTTTAATTGTTCCTTCTTCTTGGGCTCCTTTGAGACCCACAATGGAAGCACTGCTCATACTTACCTTTCTTGCCTAAGATTTCCAGATCTCTGTATATCTTCATTTGAGAGCTGCTCTCATCTCTTGAAATAGAATACTCATAATACCATTTGGTATAACCTCTTTAGCATTTAATAATGGTAAGCAAGAAAGGCCTTAAAGATGTCTCTAAAGTAGGCAAGAATCCCCCTGTCTGTAAATGACAAAAATACAATCCACATATGTTAAGAGATTTATTTTGCCACATAATTTCCTAGAGAGAGAGAAGATCCAGATTCAAACCTGCCATCCTGGTATACAAGGCAAAGCTCTTCACACGTTTCTGGTACGACTATATAAAGTGAGGTGGTCCCAGGGTGTGACAATGCAATCACATGAGAAGGAGGCATCTCATTTGTTCTTGGCCTTCACAAAGTCACAGTATTTTTAATAAAGCATGCCATTTGAAAGTATTTTCAGATAAGTAAAATTGTTCTTAAAATTCTCAGCAATTAAATCAAATCATGACTGAATCTATCCTCTAGGATAATATCATATACATAGTACTATACAATCTCATGGAGTCTATCTATAATCACAGAGTGATTAATATAGAGATTGAAATTTAGTAATTTTCTTCATAGTCATGACATTCACCAATACCACTTTATAGATGTGGTAGCTAAAGAATAGGGGCTAGTTGTACTTTAATTATTGATTGTCCATACTGATATAAGAGTCTTATAGTAGCAAAGTAAACTCTCAATCTCTCTCTTTCTCTCTTTCTCTCCCTCCCTCCCTCCCCCCCTCCCTCCCTCCTATGCTGTGTGAGTTTAAGTTTAGACTTGATTTTGTGTTTGCCGTTTGCCTTGGTCAGATATTTGGCAGATGGACATGAAGCCAGAACTTGAAATGAGCTCATGTAATTAAGGTTATCCTCTTATGTTCCTTCATTTGGTCTTGGGTAAGAGATGATTCAGGTAACACATATTCAAGAAGGATACATGACACATGGATCAGTCCTGAGCTCAAATGGCATGGATGTGAGTCCAGGTCAGGTCTGCCTGCCTCTAATAACCTCCAACCTACCTTCATGCAGAAGTTTAAGTTAAAAATGAATGTACATCTCTTTAACCTATTGGAAGTTTGTAGGTGTTTGTTATACAACAATAGCTAATAGAAAGACATTTTTAAGATTGCACAGTAAATTCATGTCAGAATCAGGATTAAAAGTTAATTCTCCAGATTTGGCCCCAGTGTATTTTCCAGTCTTCTGCTCTTAAGTCTTGCTTATCTGAAAGCTGCTACCATGTTATTATTGCATTGCCTTTGCCTATCAGATCAAGCCAATAAACTGAACTTCATCTCTGATTTTCCTTGGTAAGATTTTCTTACAGAGATGTTTTCAGTTTATCTACCTTTATAGCTTTGAGATTTTCTCAAAGATAAATGAAAATATTCTGGCTTGATTTGCTATTACACAATTAGGATTTGCACAACCAGAATTTAAATTTACATAAAAATTAAACCAATCTCTATGCAAGATAGAGTAATTTAGAATTACTACTAATTTAATTGAGCCTACTTAAGTGGCTTGTAATCGGTATGATTGTTGCCAATTGCCTACATCTCAGCAAGGTAATCAGAACCCACTCAAGAATTTCTATCTTCAAATCCATTAAATTGTAAAACAAATTTCCATTCTTTTAAGAAGGTTTTATGGTTAAGATTTTATTTACAGATAAGTCTTTATTGCACTCTAATCTACTCACCTAGGAAAAAAAATTCAAATCATTTAGCATTTCAGAAATTAATTCTATGAAAATGATTCCCTTTTTCAGTGACTGAGAGCAGCAATAGTTCTGACTCCATACGGCTGTGGTGAGTACTTGGAAAATAAATATTACATGTGCATAGGATTTAGAACAGTAACAAGCACACAACCTACTACTTCCACCATCTTATTGTTTATGACTATAAACAATATGCCAATAGAATTACTTCTCTTATATTTCTATGATACTTATACTAATAGAATTACTTCTATTTCTTCATGTCTATGGCTTCATGTCCTTCTGCCGAATAACTGGCCAAAGCAAATGGCAATAGAACAAATGTATTGCTAATGACCACCTCCCATCCTCAGAGCTAAGAACATTTTTAAAGTTTCAGCCTAGTATCCTAAAGTGACATCAATGGCACATTTGTCTAAGTAATGTGACTTATGTAGCAGATTATTAAAGTGACAAGAATAAAGAATTAAATATTTTTTTAAAAAAAGTTGTTTCTCTGAAGATGAAATTAGAATCATGTAGGCTAATGTTTCTCAAACTTTAATGTACATCAGTTTCCCTAATGATTTTGTGAAAGTAGAGATTCTGATTAATCAGTCTAAATGGAGTCTGAACTTGTACATTGCTGAAGCTCCCGATGAAGCAACTGCTACAGGTCCTTGACCACACTTTGATTAGTGTAGGCTTAAAGTGAGTTTTTAAGCTTTAATAAAGTGAAAACTTCCATTGACATGTGCTAGATTGGTCTGCAGATTTTGACAGAGTAGATCTGAAAATGTAAGTATCTAAATTTCCCACACTCCTATTGTATATATTTTAAGAAGTAGTTCTTAGGCCTTGAAATTGTGAAAGACTACATGTATTCATGATTGTCACTTTCAAAAAATAAAAAAATAAAAATTTAGAAAAGAAGCATGTTTGTAACTTTCCAAGTCAATGTCCAAGCCCTGCTGTCCACATCAACACCGTGTCCCAGGTGACTAATACGTTGTACTAAATATAAAAGTGGTAAGGACTGCAGTTTCATGTGTAGACAAAATTATGGAGCACTAAATACAACAGCCTGAAAATGTCCTTTCAGTGTCTGGCTTCCAGTCTTGGTAATATTATAATCTCAAACGCATTATCTTGCCTATGGTAAAGTTAAAATGATCTCTCACTACTTATTCAAGAATGGAATTAATATTTCTGATAAAGCCAAATACCTCCCAAAGGAATATTTTCAAGAAAAGTATTTGGGAAATTCTGCCACCAAAATGTGTCCTCTTTTGAGGAGGTTTGACTCTGCTCATCAAAAGAGAGTAGAGTCAGTAGTGGATATCATGATGTTGGACTTCAAATCCAGGAAAAATGCCTGATGGAAATGAAATGAACATTTTTTTTCAGGGGAATTAGCACTCTATGATAGAGAAGATTCCATGTAACAGTTGCTGCCTTCTAAAGGCGTTCCACAGAGCAGTCATGTTCTGCATGCATGTTTAAGTTATTGTCATTAAATGTAAAATATTAGACTTTCTAACATGGCAGACCTGCTTTTTCATCTTAATATAGAATAAGTACAGAATCAAATTATATCAAAATAAAGGAAATGAGAGTATATAAAATGATTATTTATCTTCTGTTATTGTTTTTAGCTTCAATTAAATATAATTGACAAATGTATATGTGAAAGGGATGCAACAGAATTTGATATATTATACATTAATATGATTGTCATAATCAAATTAATGAACACGCACATCACTAAGTGTAGTGATCAAGTCTGAGCGTGCATATTGAGCACACTCAAGATTTACTCAGTGAGTCTAAAATAAACAATGTCATCATATTAAATAAATTCACTATGCTGTACATTAGACCCAGAACACTTTTACCTTGCAACTGAAAGTGTGTATTCTTTGATATACTGTGCATGTCCTAGTGACCATACCTACTATTCTTTATATGAACTTAATACTTTTAAATTCTATATATAGGTGACATATTACAGTATTTGTCTTTGTACATCTGTCTTATTTTATGTAGCATTATATCTTCTACATTTATCTATCTTGTTTCAAATCTCACATAAACAGAGATTTTCATTTTAGTTAAGTAATATAAATGCATGCACAATTCTTTTAAAAACTTTTTAATTACTATGCATACAAATGGCATATGTATATTATTGCTGTTTTTGTGTTTTACTAATCCATATCTTCAGTACATAATGATTACCTTCCTTATGGGGACTTAGATAATTTAGTTCTTCTTGGAGGTTTGCCACTGAGGGCAATCTTGCCTCCCGTATTTATTTTTGCTAGTTATCTATCCTTAGTACTCCTGATGGTATAATCATTTTGAAACAATATAATTTGGTGATGTCTTCTAAAAGTAAATATTCACTTATCATGTATACTGTGTTTTACTTTAACTTTTATGCCTTAATATGTTATACTTTTTATTGTTTCTATTCTAATCTTTGCTTTATACCATATCAGCTAATTCACTTATTCACTGTTTAAATCATCTTTATTGCTTTATAATTTAATTTAAAATTCAAACAGGGGCCCAGCAGGATGGCTCAGTGGTCTAAAGCGCCTGTTTGGGAAAGCTTGGGCGGCTTCAGGGACCGCGGTTCCATCCCTGGCACCACATGCCGTGTCAGCCCTGCCCTCAGGGTGCAGGCTGAGCCACCCATAAAAATTTGTGAATAAGCAAATAAAGGTTATGAAACAAGAAAAACATAAATAAATAAAATGAAAAATTCTTTAAAAAAAATAAAATAAAATTCGAACACTATTGATACAGTTATATGGAACACTTGTTTTCTTCACAAATGTTCCCTGTGTCCCATCACTTCTCAATGAATGTTCTATCCATATCCTATCCAAGTCAAAGTCTGTTCTGCTTTCTGTCATTGTACAATTGTTTTTTTATTTTTACTTTTTATTTAGTACATGGTCTAAGGGTCTCATTACATAGATCCAACTTGTAGTGATTCTCCTGTTTTTAGCCTCTCAAGTTCTGGGGATTACAGTTGTGTGCCACCATGCCCAGTTTCAGTCTCCTCAGTGTGCCCTGGGGACCGGGCTGGCATGGCAGGCTGGGGATCGAACCCAGATCATGGCACTCTGCCTAAGCAGGCACTTTAGTCCACTGAGCTACCTGGCCAGACCTGTACAGTTGTTTTTATGGGGTTTAATATAATTTTAATAATGTAACATAAATTTTTTGCATCTGCCTCCTTTCATTCACTGCGCTTATAAGAATTATCTATATTGTTTCATATATCAGCTATTTATTATCTTTTTAACATTCCCTTATGTCAATATGTCATAATTTATTATACATTCATTATTTGCAAACATTTGAATTGTTCTCAGGTGGAGGGCACTATGAGTAAAACTGCTATGAAAATTTTTTGTAAAAATCTTTATGTAGAGAGATGGTTATAATGGAGTATTGCAGTTACTGATTTACAATCTAAATACATATTTACTTTTAAAAGAAATAACCAAAATTGTATTTTTCAAAATGTTTGTATCATCTTACGTAGTTACTAGCAATGTGTGTATTCAAAGTACTACGGATTTTTGCCTTCACTTGATATCATCATTCATCCTCTGATATCTCTCATCACTTCACTTGATGTCACTATTCTTATTCATTATCACTATAATTTAGCTACTATAATGGTGTGTAATGATAACTCACTGTAGCTTTAATTTATAACTCCCCTGATAACTAATGATGTTTTAGCATTCTTACACATGCTTAGGGCTCATTCATAAATCTTCTATTGTGGTGTCTGTTGAAATCGATTGTTCACTTTTTAAATTGGGTTGTTTGTCTTACCTCTGAGTTGTAAGAGCTTTTGATGAATTCTGGGTGTAAGTTTCCTGTCAGTTATATACATTATCAATGTTTTCTCCTAGGAAGGAGGTGGAGGAGAACAAGAGAAGCTGAACTAGAGTTAAGAGATCACAAAATGATTGTCTCAAAGACATATGACCTTGAGTTCTTTGAGTGTTGAGTTCTATAATTCAGTGATTTATTTTCTTGTCAGAAAGCTTTTGATGGGTGTGCTTTTAGTCCCTTTGGTGCCTGTTCTCAGCAATAAGATAATTCTTGCACCATGGCAAGGTTAGCAGTGATGCAACAGAATTCTTCACCTTTAGAAGGCTCTTCAGTACAAAATCTACTGACCTAAAGATGAAAAAAAGTGTCTCCTCAAGGGATAGAATATTACCACCCATTTC
>PVJA010052374.1:0-12434 GCA_004027025.1 Myocastor coypus
TCTAGGAGACCTTAGAGGAAGGATGGTTCTATCATGCCAGCCTTGAAAGTTGGACAGAGAACAGCCAAGGGAAGGAATGGAAGAGCACTTCAGACATTCAGAACAGCCTGGAGTGTGTGGTAGGTAAATAAAACCCGTAATGGAAAATGATGACCAACTTTTGCTGAAGGAGGAATGCAGGGTATGACCAGTGATATTGCCAGAGGCAGGCCATGATAATGATCCTTTTGCCCCCTCATCCACCCAGCAAACTCCTATGCACCCAGAAAAACTCTGCTAAGACAACACCTCTGAGGAATGCCCTACTGACCCCAGAGTTAATCACTTCTTCCTCTGTACGTGGCTGGGGTCTTATAATTGCACCTGCTCCCCAGCCCTGTGACAATTGCTTCTCGTATTTGTATTTCCTTTTAGAAAGCATGTTGTTCAGGGCATGATCCTGGCTGTAGCTGCAGCGCCTAGCAAACCCGGGTACTCAGTGAATCACACGGTGTGCATGCAGCCATGAGATAACTGTGCTTACAGCATGAGCGGGGGAGCAGCAGGCATGTAGATAGGTGTCTCTTTTGCGTTTGGATCATTCAGCCACATTTGCAAAGGGCTATTTGGAGCCAATGGACCGTGATGAGCTACTGACCACTTTCTCAACACCAAGAGCACTGGCTCTGTTGGCAGCGGTGTGAAGCAGGCCTGCCTGAGGCCAGTGGCCCACCAGCCTACACTCCACCCCTCCTTGATTTCCCACTCTGCTTTTTATTGGTGTCCACTCGGGAGACTCTCAGTCCTTCAGGTCTCTGTCAGGGCATGAGGTGCTAGGCTGAGACTGTGCCTCTCTCTGGGGTATACCCTGGCCGCTAGCCAGGCTGGCTTCCTTGGTGACAGTGGTGGGGTTCCTAGGTTGCCGGAGGCCCTTCCCATCAGTCCATGCCTCTCCTCTTCTGCATGTCAGTAGACGTGTCCTCTCTGTGTCGATATAATGGGCTGGTCCTCCTCTTGGTGACTATTAGGGAGGACTGGAAGCCTCTAGGTCAGCAGGGGGACAGTCCTAGGTGAGCAAATATCCAACAAGTTGAGTGTGCTGGAAGGGGCCCACCTCACTATTTTTTTATCTGCTTGGAATCTGAGGTTACTGGTCCTTGCACAGGTGAGGAAAGACAGGTAGTTGGTAAGAGAAGGAGAAGGAAGAAGAGGAGAGGGATGGAGGGTGACAGAGGAAGGGGAGGAAAGAGAAGAAAAAAACTAAGAGCCACTGCACCTCACCCCATGTCCTTGTCATCTGCAAGCCAGGTCAAGCACTGAGGTCCTTTGTGGACCCAGCCAGGGAAGGTGTGATATCCGCACTCCAGCCATTTCCACCAGTGCCTATGTACACAGCCCACACCCATGCACCTCCACCAACTCGCAGAGGAAGCCGCCAGTATCCATGGGGCTACTGGTCCAACAAGATTTAATTCTTTCAGTAGTCCTGGGCACATGCTATTATTATCCCCATTAAGGAGTTGGGAAAATAGAGACTCCAGATGTTTCAGAAAATGTCCCAGAGCCCCAAGCCTCTGCTCTGTCCTCTCCTAAGGCACCTGACTTCAGGGAGCCACCCTTCAAGGGAGGAGACATGGTATTACACCTGAAGATGGGAACCGCCTTGAGAGACAGGCCAGACCTCCATTTATGTCTATAAATGTGACCCAAGAGTACCCAGCTTCCTGCCCTTCTCTGCTTTCAAGGATGCCTGGGTCCCCTCCTGCCTCTTCCTCTTCCAGCACTAACTGGCCATCCAGAACCACATTCTTCTGCTAAGTCTTGGTGCATGAAATGAGAGGCAACCCCTGCTCCAGGACCATGCTGGGGTAGGAGATTTTGAGAGAGGGCAGGGTCTGGGCCTGGATGCAAGAGTGTTCCTTTGGCTTTCCCAAGCTGACAGTGACCTGGAGCAGATCACCTAAGCCTCAGAGCCTCAGCTCCCTCTTTCATAACAGGAGGCTGTCTCTCCCCCACCATCTTCCTCAGAGGAGAAAGTGTACATGCTTCTCTGTCATGTGCACCAGAAGAACAATTGGACGATGAGTTCAAGTGAGGCTCAGGCAGGAGGGGAGTGGGGTGGGGTATAGGGCAATGAGAGCTTGTAGGCTCAGAGGGGTGGTGGAGGAGCCCTGAGCACTGAGGAGAGACCGTCAGGCTGAGCCCTTTGGGGAGGTGGGCAGGATTCCAAGGCCAAGCCAACTTTGGCCTACGGATGAATGTTTTTCACACATGAGAGCATTCATTCAAATGAGGTCCTCTTAGGAAGTCCAATAGGGCAAGGCAATAAAGGGTAAAAGTGAGGCTGGGGCTCCAAAGTCCTACATCTCAGTCCTGCTTCCCCCCTCTGCCCAACCCTAGGGAGGCTCTTGTAACACAGAAAGGCTCTGCAGTAGAGAATGAACCAGAGAAAACTCGGCTGAATTCCTGAGTCCCAGGAGGCCCATGAAGAGGGCAGTGTCAGGAAAGAGCTCTGTGACCTCACGCTTGGGCCCAATGGGCAGTACCCCCTATCCCCTGTGTGGGTCCCCACCTGTTCATTCCATTTAGAAGTTGAGTTTTGCATGTCCCAGAAAGGCTAGGTCCAGCCCTCTATATTCTCCTTGGACAGAGTGACTGCTTTTGGACAGAGAAGAACAGGGTATGGGGCCTTCTAGGGAAACCCTGGGAAATGCAGGCTGTATATCCCTGGGGGCTCCAAGAGGTGAGCTGTCAGCCTCCCTGTGTCTCTTCTCTGCTGTTTTAAGTTTGATAGTGGGGCACTGTTTCACAAGCATCTAGTACAGTGCCTGATGAAACCTGGGAGCTGAATAAGCGCTGGTGAATGAATGAGTGAATGAAGGCATGAATGAGCCTCCCTCCAGCCTAGGTGCAGGGAGAGAACAACCAGGTGAGCTTTTCCCAGAGGAGGGATGAGGATGGGAGGGCAGTGAGGGAGAGGCTGTGAGGGGAATGAAGGTGATGGGCTGCCAGGGCTGGGGTGGCAGTCGTGCCGAGAGTCCCCATGTCTTTCCTCCCGGTGGGGTTTGCCCTCCTGCCCACCTGCCTCGAGTGCAGACGCCTAGGTATATTAGGAACATCTTTGTATCCTTGCATATGAATGAACCCGAGTGGATACAGAGCCTCCTGGGATTGTGTGTGTGCAAGCAGGGACAGGACAGTGGTCGGCACCTGTGTGGACAGGTGTGGGTGTGACACCTTTCGGTGCACAGCTTTGGATGCTGAGCACATCCAAGCACACCTTTGTATCTGTGAGTGTGTGTGCACGCGCACGGGCATGTGTGCCTACTGGGGCCAGGTGGGGCTGGGTGTGTTCTGTCACTTCGCCCTGATTAGCTTTTTCTTAGAAGCATTTAGGTGACGATTTACAGCCACACCTGACCCTGGCCTCTGGCTCATTCCGTGTGTGCGGCTGTGGCTGCCCCCTGCCCCTTGCCTCCCCGCTGCCCCCTGGCCACATAACTGTGATTTATGGCCGGCCTGTGAGGAGCAGCTCCCTGCGTGCTGCCCACCTCTCTGCAGCCCCTGCACCAGATGGGCTGCCTGCTGCTCCCTGGAGCACTCCTCAGTCAGGGAGGGTGAGGCACAGCTACTGGCTGCCAGGCTGGCTGGGACCCCTCCCTCAGCTCTCTCCTTTCACACTGTCCCTGTCATCTTGTCTTGGGCTTGTTCTTGGCCGTTGGGATTGTGAACAGAGATGGGAGGTCAGACTCTGTGACATAGAACAGAAACCGCCCCTGGCCTCTATTCATTTCTACTCCAGACACAGATAGACGGACAGAGGCACAGACACACAGAGATGAAGGTACTGATAGACCCAGGTACGAGGAGGTTCCCAGAGTCAAGTCTGACAAGTACATGCATCTGTGTGTGTGTGTGCGTGTGTGCGGTGTGTGTGTGTGTGTGTGTGTGTGTGTATGTGCGTGAGAGAGAGATCTGCATGTGTGGGGGCTGGGAAGGGAGCCAGACCCCCTGCAGCCAGGCCAAGACTCCCCTGCCCCCCCACCAGGACCCTGCTCCCCTTCCCCGTAAGTCCACACTCCTTGATGCCAAAGGGTATCTTCTCCCACTCGTGGCAATCCATTAGGAAGGTCCACTCACCCAGCAAGGGCATTTCTAGGGATGTCCCTGGGTTGGGGCCCTTGTAGGCCCCAGGCCAGAATAGCTGGGACCAGGGGGTTGGCAAAGAAACTTGGGGCTGTGTCAGGCTGAAGGTGAGCACTGGAAACAAAAAGATTGGAGTAAATTATTATTCCCCCCATGGCTTTCCCAAGGAAAGTGGAAGCAGCAGCCTGAGGCCCGTTTTCCTATTTGATGGGGAATCAGATAAATGGCAGGCAGCTTGCTCTGATAAGGCCTTGCTCTGGGCACAACCTCTCTCTCTGCAACCCTCTTACTATGCATAGAGGAAGGCTATCTGTGCAGCTGCACCTTGACACAAATATATCTGCACCCGAGATGAAGCAATTCCCCCAGAAATTACAGCAGGGGGATTGCATCTGAGGAGGGGGCCCTGGGGAGGGGTGGGGGCTGCGGGGCAGTGGGAGGGGGGCTGGAACAGGCAGTGAGAACAAGGGGAGGCCGCTGGGAGATCGGGCGTGGGGAGGAAGAGGTCAAGAGGACTGCACCAGGGAGGGGCCTGGAAGCATCTTTGTATAAAATTTATACATTTTTTTCCTCACCAAGCGGCGTTCCCAGAACTATTCTTTACCTCCTGCATCATCTTGTTAATAGGAAAACTCTTGCCAGCATCCTATCCCCTTCCTGTGATTCCTTACCGTATTCCCTCTATTTATAGAACTAAACATAAAACATGTGGACAATAGTAGGTTTTACAATGAATTATTTAAATGGGGGGGGGAGTCTCCGCTACCTTAAAAATGTTCTTTTTGGAGTGAGGTGGGGTATAATATAACTTAACTAAATATGAACAGAAGTATTTTTAGAAAGATGGAGTGAATGTAATTTTGATTTTTCAAACATTGGAAACACTTTTCCAACTTGTCATATGTCTCCTGTGTATAAGCAAGCACATGTATGTATGCAAAAATGTGCATGACATGTGTGTTAGGGTGTGTGCTCATATTCTCTTACACACACACACACACACACACACACACACGCACGACAGTCTCATGATATGCCAGGTTCTCCTTGCTTCCCACATCAGTGTCTGTGTCCTTGAGTTTGTGTAGCTTGCTTCTCATTCTTCCAGCTTCCAAGGAGGGTCTCCAGTACACCCCCTGTCCAGGGTGAGAGAAGCCTGAGTGAAACACAACCCATCAGGCATGAAGGTCTCCTGTCCCCTGCTAGATAGGCCCTTCCTTCCTAGCTCCTCCTTGGCTGGCCAAAAGTGCCCAAGGGTGCCGGCAGCAGGGCTAGGCAGGACAAGTACATGGGGGAGGGGCAGCAGGCCACATGGGCTGGGACTCTTGTATCTTGCCCCTAAAACTCCAGATCTCGGGATTACAGGGTGGGCTTGTTGGGGTGGGGAGGGGCAACAGGAGGTCCTGTGGGTGCATGCAGGAGGGGGTGTGGGGAAGAAGTGGAGAGGGAGTGTGCGTGTGCGTGGGGGTACTCCCTCCCTCCCCAAACTGGCACCTGCCTTGGGTCTGACTGTCAGAGCAGCTGCGAAACACAAGAGTGAGCTGACAGATGCCACGGCCCGGCCTTTGTCTGAGCAAGAGAAAAATCACACCCTCCCCTTAAACCCTTGGGGCAGCTGGGAGGTTTTCCCATCTCACTGTCCAATTCCATCTCTAACCCTGGGAAGCAACAGGGGCCTTTATCCTTTCTCTCAACTTGGGGGAATTTGAGTGTTGATGGGAAAGATACAGGAAAGTGAAGGTTTGGGGGGCAGGTGCTTTGAACTCCTTTGCCTGAACTGTGTGATGCATTCCCAGAAGCCACAGATGTCTGGGGGGAGGGGAAGCTCTTCATGCCAACCTGAATCACTTGGAAAAGGGCTGAGCACGCAGGCAGAAATCGGGGCTTCTTGTTTCATATCTGTCCCTTCCATGTGACCAACTAGTTTACTCTCAGGGCTTTGCTTTTTTTTTTTTCCTCCACTGTAAAATGCAGGAAGCCATCATTCCAATGACAGATTCAATGTTAAATAACAAGGGTAGCTGTGGTTCTTAGACATATATCAGGCCAATTGGGTAAGAACATGACGGATCATGGCTATATCTCACCTGTTACTGGCTTGGACTGAGTCTGAAGGAGCCCATGGCCTGTTCTGTCGGCAGAAAATGATCCCTGGAAAGTAAGTCACCTCCTGAGACGGTGGGATTCTCTGGACTCATCTGCAAGCTTTCTCTGGAGATAGGGTTCAAACAGAAGTCCCCAAGAGGGGCGATTGTAGATAGCCAGACTGGAACACGTTGAGGCAGAATACTGACTCTGTCCCAAATTTTTCTGCAGTAGTGGACTTAGCCAAAAGGCTGAAAGGGCAAAAGGGCCTAAGAAGTACGTCTTTAGAGCAAATAATAAAAAGAAAACCTCCCTAGGGAAGCCCCTGGAGTGTGGAAATGTGTCCTATTGTTTTCTGTATTGGTAAGCTGACTTACACAACCCTGTAGTGAGTAAAACTTTGGTTATCATTGATATCATATTGAGACATTGACTGTTATAATACTCATCCTTGTTTATCATTGGCTGACATTGATACTGGGAAGTTGATCCTCACACTGGGACATTGATTTCCCTTAACCAATTTTGAATTGGAACATTGATCTCTACTTTGGGTTATTGGCTTTCTTACCCATCCCTACAGTGGGACATTGGCTCCTCTCAACCAGATCTGTATTAGGACATTGATTCTCACATGGGATGTTGATGACCTCAGCCAAAGCTTCTTTAGGGTATTGATTCCCATGTTGAAATGTTGACTCTCTTTCCCATCCAACTCTGGATTTGGGACATTGACCCCCGCATTGGGACATTGATTTATTCATTTCCCTTAGTATCTTGACATTATCCACTACCCAATCTTCAATAAGGACAGTGGTTTTTATTTTAGGGCTTTGGTCCATTAATTCCATCAATCCTTCATTTGTCTTAGCTACTATGTGTCCATTTTTGGGCTGATGTTTGACATCCGCTTTCTTTTTCTTCCTGCTATCAGTCCCCATCTGCAGACTCTGCTTCCTTCAATCATTATATTTGAATACTGAAACGCTGTCCCTACATCCATCACTCCATTTTTTTCTTCCAGTGGCTCCAACTATGGTCTTTGTTCATCATTCAGGTGAGAACAGCCTAAAGAAATTGGGGGCCAAAACCAGACTTTGGAATCATGCGCTTAAACTGTGGACCTTACCACTTGCAGCTTCAGTTTCTGCATCTTCAAGTGAAAGTAAAGGTAGCTTCTTTTCAGGTTTAATGTTCACACCAAGGAGAGACTATACAGTTATGGGCTGCATTACAGAATTTCAATCAATCCCGTATATGGTGGTGGTACTATAAGATGACATCACCTTGTGATATTATAGCCATCTTAGTTAGTGTGAGTATGCTCTGCAGTGGCCACACAATGACAAAATTGCTAATGAACAAATTCTCAGAACATGTCACCATCTTAAGTGCTGTATATTAGTGAGCTTTTTTGACTGTGACAGAATACATGAGATCATAAGGAAGAAATGCATATTTGGCTCATGGTTTTAGAGTTCGGAGCCCATGGTCAGTTGGTTCCACTGTTAGGGGCCTGTGGTGAGCATCATGACCTTGATGGTGACAGTGAGAGAGAGGAAAAGGCCAGGGACAAGGTACAGTCCCCAAGAGCATGCCTGCATAACCAATCCTCTTCAGCTAGTCCCCATTTCCTAAGTTTCCATTACCTCTCCCTAATGCCTTCACATTAGGAGCTCATTAATAGAATAATCTGCTTGATGAAGTTAGACCCTTACGATACAGTCACCTTCAGAAATTCACCAACTGGTAACTCAGCCCCTAGCATGCTGCCACTGGGGCATACCACATATCCAAACCACATGATGTCAGACTATAGATGAACGAGACCTGGAATATAGAAAGCAAAATTGATAACAAACCCTCCCTTCCCCTGCCTAGGCTGGTGGTGACGAACCTATGGCATACGGCCCACAGTGGGCTGTTTATTATCATGGGAAATTCTGAAAAGTCCACCACCCCTGGCCTCGGAAGCTGGCTCTTGTGTTGGTATAATCATGTGCTCCTCCATCCACGGCACAAAGCCTTGGAGCCAGGACCCTCCTGTCCTCTACTACCATGGACAGCACCCCTCATGAAGTAGATGCCTCACAGAAGTCCAGATCTAGCTCATTAAAAAACAAAAAAAGTCAAAAAAAAAAAAAATCCATATTACATAGACAGCAAAGAGGAGAGTAACTTTCCCACTCTGAGCCTGTGCGTAATTACATATTTTGGCTGCGTGCTGGGCCCCAGATAAATCTGTATGGTAATGCAGGCCAGAGGCTTACGATATAGGCACACATGCTAATTTTTAAACCACAAAATCGAGGCTGTTTTTCATTTTCATTTCCAACAACACTGGCAGAGATTAGGTCCTATTAAGCACTATGGGGTCTGTCCTCCCCCTGGCCACCTGCAGGGATCTTCATGGTTTTCATGGGCTCGTTGGGCCTGGTGCCGAGGCAGACACATCCTTCCTAATTGTAGGGCAGAGCTCTGCCCAGGAGGAGGTGCCCAGGGCGGCAGACTGAGGCTGCTTCCTCCTGCCACCTCACCCCTGGCTGGGGCTAGGTCTCACTCTTTCTTGCCTGGAGAGGTTGAGCTCAGAGCTCATGGTGCCTGTAGGGAATGGCAGCTCCAGGCTATGCCTGTCCTCCTGGAATGTGAAAGTGTGTGCACTGCTCTCCCCAAAGCCCTGGGATATCTGTAGGTCATTCAGTCCCAACCCAGTCCAAGTGACCTTGAGCAAGTCACATGGCAGAACTCTACATGCAAGTCCCTTTCCCTTCTTGATCCATTTTGTATCTGGCAAGTGCACAATAGTATCAACCAACCTATCTAGACTTTTCCTTCTAGTTCTAACATTTTGCATTTGAGCTTCCTGTCCCTTGCTAAAGGGGAAATAGAGTAGTACTGGTGGCAGCTAACCTTGAACACACACACACACACACACACAATGTATAAAGCTGTAAATGTCTATTATTTAATTTAATCTTTCCCCTCTGCATCCTGGCATAACAGAAGGTTAAATAACAAATGGCATCTTGATCACTCACTGGCTGGATGATCAGTTTTCTCACCTGAGACACACGGTCTGCCGTTTGATAGCAGTACTAGTGCAGAAGGTATTCTTCCAGATCAACTGGACTGCTACAAAGTACCGTGGACACTCGGCACAGTCCCGTACACAAGGTTGTGCTCATTATCATTGCAGATAAGGAGACAGAGGTTCACAAAGAGAGAAATAACTCTGTGCCACACTGAACAGACTGGCCCCCAGCACCGTTCCCCCAATCTCTCCAGTAGACGCTTTGCCCATTTACTTCTTCCTAGGGCAAAAGCTTTCTTCTTCACCCAGAGCCAGACCCTCTGACTCCCTTTCTCCCCATTCCTGGGCACTGAGAAAAAGTGGCAGTGGAGAGACACAGATAAACAAGAAGGTCTAAGGGGTCCCTCAAATGAGATGCAGCCTGGTGCCACCCCCAAACATGACTTTCAGGGGCAGTTGGGTACAAGGGTGCCAATTCCTGCTGCGCCGGTGGCTGGGTCCAGCAGACCCTGTGCTTGTCTGAGCGGAGCAGAGGAGGGCTGGGAGGGCCGGGAGGAGGAGCTGAGCCCGGCCCCCTTCCATTCTCCTCCATCTGCACCCAGAAGCAGCCAAGCGTGGGGCCAGCCACCCCTCCCACTCCCGCCCCCGTGCATTCTCCCCTCCTAGGCAGTGACTGCCCCTTCTCTGGGCTGGGGGGACCCTGGTCTGTGCTCAATTTCATGCCACTTAATTCCCAAGTCAGCCCGTGAAAATGGCAACAAATCGGCCCCAACTGCCCAAATGTCCCGTCCCATCCTGGATGGACGCCTCTTTCACTGCCCCTTCTTCTGTCTGACAGCCCCTCACCATCACAAGGCAGAGACAGCCGTTGTGGCGACAGAGAATTCAGGGCCTTGCTGCTGACTTAGCCCTGCTGGGGCCCTTCCCTGGCCCTCCTGGGCATCCTCTGTCTGACCAAGCCAAGCCTCAGTATGGTTCACTGCTTGGGTCCAGAGGTGACTTTCCAGCACACGGTCATGGCTGGGAACTATATCAGTTTGAATTTTAATGTTATCATGTAATGCCTGCTTTTTTTTTTTTTTTTTTTTTTTTTTTTTTTTTTTTTTTTTTTTTTTTTTTTTTTTTTTTTTTTTTTTTTTTTTTTTTTTTTTTTTTTTTTTTTTTTTTTTTTTTTTTTTTTTTTTTTTTTGCCTGCTTTCTTTTTAGAGCAGTTTATTTTTCAACTAAGTAGCACATTCACAATTGGAATTTCAAAAAGCATGAGGCAGGATTCAGTAACTTCTTGTTCTAATCCCCAGATTCTTGGGTTGATTTTGCTTTTTTTTTTTCTTTTTTTTAAAGAATTTTTAAGTTTTATTTTATTTTTCTTGTTTCAGAACTTTTGTTTGTTTATTTACTTATTTTTATGGCTGACTCAGCCTGCCCTGAGGGCAGGGCTGGCGCAGCATGTGATGCCAGGGATCGAACTGCGGTCCCTGTAGCCGCCTAAGCTTTCCTAAGCAGGCGCTTTAGACCACTGAGCCATCCTGCCGGGCCCCTGATCTTGCTTTTGAAATTAAATATATCTTGTCTTTCCTGCTTGTTCTAAACATGTGTCTCTGCACGTACTTACCCAGATAGCCTGCTCTACCTTCCCCATGAAGGCTGTTTAAACTTCTCCCCACTCTCCCTTTACCTGCCCACCATAAGGGTTTTAAAGTCAGACAGGCTGGTATCCAGGTCCTATCCGTGCCAGCTGCTCTCTGAATGACCGTTTCATTTTCCCCTTGAGCCTTAATCTCCAGCTCAGTAAAATGGGGAGATGGGTATACAGCCAGGCCACCGGAAGTGCGTGTGTACAGAGATGTGGATACAAGATGCTCAGAGAAGTGTGACTGCAGATCCCTTTTTCCCCTTTCTCAGTCCTTTATCTGCTGACCAGCTGCTGGCCCCTCAAGTTCTGCCTCAATGTCATCCTCTCCCAAAGTCTCCGATGCTGAAGGAACCAGGTCTCTTTTTTGTGTCTCAAACACACTGAGCCAGCCTCGAAAGGTGTCACCGTGGTGGGCATTGCATTGCATGACATTGTATTTGTCTTCTTCCTTACAAAGCTGTGAGCAATTTTAGGGCCTCTGACGAGGCAGGACCCAGAATGTGAGGGTGAGAATATTTGCAGCCCTTCTCTCCTTTGTTTGCACTCCTGGGCCATCGTGGAGTTATGGAAGAAATTTTATTCAAGAGAGAGCATAAAGTTCTAGTGGCAAAAGTTGGAGGAGAACAGAATTGAACCTAGGATGTGGAGACAGGACCACAGAGCTGGAGTTTTAGGTAAGAGAAAGGGGAAAGGGATAAGGAAGCGGGGAGCTTGGTGCCCTGTGTGAGACTCTGGGAGAGGGAGGACTGAGGAGGATTCTGAGAGAGTTTTGCTGTTGGTTGTTTATGGGAGGTGATTTCTTTTCTCACCTTCTGCTCAATAGTTGGGCCAAGACTTCAAGGCCAAATCAGTGCTATAGGAAGCCATTAGGGACTTTTGGGATGTGGTCCAGGATGTGACCTCAGATTGTAGGTCCTGGGACCCACGTGCTGAGCAGGTGTGTGCAGGATGGTGTGGAGAGGAGAAAGGGGGAAGGTACACAGCGCGGCTCCTCTCTTCCTGCCTTGGCCACCCACGTGGTACAGGAATTCACGTGTTCATGGTGACATGCTTCCCTGAAGCCTCAGTGTTTTTTTTTTTTTCTTCCCGGGACTGAGGTTCAAACTCACGACCTTGCACTTTTCAGGTAGGCATTTGTGCCATGGAGCTGTCTCCCCAGCACCCAAGCCTCAGTTTTTAATGAATAAATTCCCTGTCTCCTGCTTTCCTAAATGTGTGGCTACATAAAGGTGTAAGAGTTGTAGCCTGCACCTCAGAAGTGTTCCCTCTGTCTGGCTCTAGCACAGACCAGAGGGGATGGGGGTGAGGTGCGTTTCTCTGTTAGCCTTTCATCTTATGCTCCCAAGTCAGGAAGCATCCAAGCCAGACACCTTGAGGTAAATATTTCTTCTTCTTCTTACTCCCTCCAGTAAGTTTGTAAAGTAGAATTGTGTAAAGTTTCTATTTTGATTTCAATTTCCAATTATTTATTATCAGCATGTAGGAATACAACTAAATTAAGTATATTGATCCTTAATCTTGCAACCTTGCTAAGTTTAATAGTTCTCAGATTTTATTTAT
>PVJA010052376.1:0-12384 GCA_004027025.1 Myocastor coypus
TATATTTTTTTTTTTTTTTTTTTTTTTTGTCTTTTTGAGACAGGGTCTTGTTATGCAGTTCAGGCTGGCCTTGAGCTCACTTTTGTAGCGCAGGCTGGTCTTGAACTCACACCAATCCTCCTGCCTCAGCCTCCCGAGTGCTGGGATTACAGGCGTGCGCCACCACGCCCGGCTGGCTTTAGCAAATATTTAGCTCACACTCCTCAGATGCTTTCTTTTACCTTCTTTGCTGTGAAGAAGGGACAAGCACCACCCCTATCATCAGCAATTTACATCATCCCTATATTTAAAGCAATCCTCCTGCCTCAGCCTTCCAAGTACTGGAATCACAGGTGAGTACCACCAGGCCAGCTCATCACTCCTATTTTAGAGATAAGAGTGATTCTTGCACTGGGGAGGCTGAATGCAGGAAGATCAATAAGAGTTTGAGGCCAGTGAGAGGAGGTAAGATGAGAACCTAGGCCTCTCCGGAGCCTGGATGCTTGATGCTTACCTACTTCACTGCAGTGCTGGTCTATCACTTCTATTCTTCCGCCTCCCCCACGCCACCTGGGACCAGGGTTCAAACTCATGACCTTGCACTTGCCAGGCAGGCACTTGTGCCATGGGACTGTCTTCCCAGCCCCTAAGTCTGTCACTTCTCACTGCAGGCCATAGCTGTGGCTCTTCCACATCTCTGTGCTACCTACCTGGGGCCCCAGGGCTTCATGAGGGAGCTATTCTAGAGCCAGAGGCTTGGCTCTCCACACCTAGCAGTTCTGGGCATGTCACCTCCTAGGCTCTGTCCCTCTCTTAGAGCCCTGAAAGTTCTGGTGGGAAGGAATGGAGCTGATACAGGAATCTGGCAGGTGGGGAGCAGTGAGAATCCAATCGCAGGAGTAGGAAGAAAGAGAAAGCCCCAAGGACTCCTTTCTTCCCTCCTCTGGCCTCTTGTACAGTAAGACCTTTGAATTTTTCTTTTTTTTTTTTTTAATTTTTATTTTATTTTATTTTTTTTTAATTTTTTTGTTGTCCTTTTTTTTTTTTTTTTTTTTGAGACAACTGGTTCACTATATAGTTGAGGTTGGCCTTGAACTCACTATATATCTCAGGTTGACTACAAACTGGTAGTGATTCTCCTGCCTCAGCCTTCTGGGTGCTGGAATTACTGGTATGTGTCACCACACCCAGCTAAGTCTCAGTTCTTTGGCACCCACACCCGGACAGGGCCAGTGGCCCGTCCTGGATTGGCTAGATGACAGGATTAACATGGATGGTCTTCTGGGTTTCTCCACCCTAGGGCTCCAGGCTCGTATCCAAGCTTACAATAAGGTCCACAACAACATGCTACGGGGTGCAGGGAGCCAACGCCTGTATATCCTCTTCCCATTGGACTGTGGGGTGCCTGATGACCTGAGTGTGGTAGACCCCAACATTCACTTCGTGAATATGCTGCCCCAGGTGCATACTGACCGTGCTGGCATCAAAGGGAGGGTTTACTCGAACAGCGTCTATCAGCTTCTGGAAGATGGACAGCCAGTGAGTGTGCAAGGAGGGAGGGAGGGATCAGGCCCCTGAAGCCTGAGCTCTGGCTAAGCAAGGAGAGAAATTCATGACTCATCTCTCAGTCTGTTTCCCTAGTCAGTCCCAAGGCTAGGAGAGATTTGTTCTGGGGATAATCATTAACATTGATTAAGCACCTACTGCATGCCAAATGTTATTCTGGCTGCACGTATGACTGTCTCATTGAATCCTCATCACTGCTCTGTGGGGTAGGGACAGTTATGATCTTGGAAGAACAAACCTGTCAGGCTTGGTGGTACATGCCTGTAATTCCAGCACACAGGAATTAGAGGCAGATGGATTGCTGCAAGAGAGTTGTATGTCAGTCTGGGGTTACATATCAAGAACCTATTTCAACAAAGAAAACCTAAAATACAAAACAAAACTCCTTTATTTTTTATTATTATTTTTTTAACAGTAAGCATTTTATTTTGTTTTATTTTATTTTTAAAGTACCAGGGATTGAACTTAGGACTCTGCTCTTGCTAGGCAAGTGCTCATTCCACTGAGCTATCTCTCCCAGGACCCAAACAAAACTCCTTTAAAGAAAAAAAAAAAAAGAAAGAAAAAAAGAAAAAAAAGAGGGCCGGTGAGACAGCTCAGTGGTCTAGAGCACCTGCTTAAGCAAGTGTAGACAAATTCAGCACCATATGTTGCACCAGCCCCACCCCCAGGTCAGGCTGAGCCAGCTACAATATAAATGAAGTTTAAAAAATAAATAAAGTAAGCCGGGCGTGGTGGCTCATGCCTGTAATCCCAGCTCTCGGGAGGCTGAGGCAGGAGGATCGGTGAGAGTTCGAGACCAGCCTGGGCTACAAAACTGAGCTCAAGGCCAGCCTGAACTGTACAGCGAGACCCTGTCTGAAAAAGACAAAAAATAAATAAATAAATAAATAAATAAATAAACAAACTTTGGACCCCAAAGAAAAAATAAATAAATAAACAAACAAATAAATAAAAGAGCAGAGGGCCAGGGATTTAGCTCAGTGGTATAGCATCTACCTGGCAAGAGTAAAGTCCTAAGTTGGACTTCTTTTTTTTTTTTTTTTTTTTTTTTTTAATGGACAGCTCAGCCTACCCTGGGGGTGGGGCTGGTGCAGCATGTGGTGCTGGAGATTGAACCATGGTCCCTGAGGTGGCCTAAGCTTTGCTAAGCAGGCGCTTTAGACCGCTGAACCATCTTGCTGGCCCCCTGAGTTGGACTTCTTTATTTTTTAATATATATATATATATATATATATATATATGTATTTACTTATTTATTTGATACAAGGTCTTGCTACACAGTACAGACTCATAGCAATCCTCCTGTCTCAGCCTCCCCAGTGCTGGGATTACAGGTGTGCACTACCACACCAAGTTTCAGGGCTACCTGTTATGAGGTACTGGGGATCAAACTCGGGTTCTTGTACTTGCTAGGCAGGTGCTTAGATGGCCAAACATCTCCCCCGCCCAAGTCTGATTTCTGATATGAGAGAAAAAAAAAAGAACAAAAATAACAACAACAAAAAAGGAGTATACTAAGGCTCAACAACATGCTGAGAAAGTGGACAATTCCAAGTGGAATACGTCGCGCTTTTGGCCATCCTGTTGCTCTCCATGAAGGCTGAGAGGACATCTGCATGACTTCATGAGAGTTTAGGGAGAACCAGACCACAGTGGAAGCTCAGAGCTCAGCCCTGAGACTCAGTTTCCAGTGAGGGAAGTTGATGGCCTCAGCCTTTTCTCCAGCCTTTCCCTTAAGATCTTAGGAGCAGGAACTGAGAAAGGTAAACTTATCCCATCCCTGTCCAGACATAGCAGAGCCAAAGGCTGGTCAGATGGGACAGACCCCATCAGCATGGCTATCTCCAAGGCCTCTGTCCCAGGGCGCTGGGCTGGCTCATCAGGTCTTCTCTTCGTCTCCCCAGGTGGCTGCCTGTGTCCTGGAGTGTGCCACCCCCTTGCAGACCTTGTTTGCCATGTCACAGGACAGCAGGGCTGGCTTTAGCCAGGATGATCGACTTGAGCAGGCCAAACTCTTCTGCCGGACACTGGAGGACATCCTGGCAGATGTCCCTGAGTATCAGAACAATTGCCGCTTCATTGTCTACCAGGGTAAGAGGTTCTTAGGCTGGAGGGCATGAGGTGTTGGGGTCTCTGGGTCACAGTAGTATTCAGAAGGACTCACAGTAGCACCATTTCTGGGCTTTCTCAAGTGGTTAGAAGAGTCACATCCTGCCCTGCCCCTTTCTCCTGGGACAGGTGCCCATGGCACCTTTCTCCTGGGACAGGTGCCCATGGCACGATGGACACTAGATGGCTTTCTGATTTGCCCCTCATTTGATCTGTGGGTGCCTCAGGGAAGAGTCAGGCCCCGGGCTAGTGGGTGTGCAGTACAAGAGACCAGGCCTGCAGTCTCAGCCCTGTCATTCCTTCAGCGTGACCTCGGTCAGGCACCTGCCCGTTTCTGAGAGTCATCTCCACAATGAGAGACAGCAATTCCATTATATTTAATGCCACTTCTGCTGGTGCATGCAAACACTTCCAGAATTTGGGGAACTGAGACAGGAGGATTGCTGTGAGTTCTCAGCCAGCCAGGGTTATGTAGTGAGTTCAAGGCCAGCCTGGGGTATATAGCAGGACCTTTTCTCAAAAATAAATATACAAATAAAATAATTCAAGCCACTTCTAAGCTGGGCATGGTGTGCACACCTATAATCCCAGCACTTGGAAGGCTGAAAACAGGAGAATCATTACAAGTCTGATTTGTGTAGTGAGACCCTGTAGACCCTGTACCAAATACATGGTAAATAAATAAATAAACAAACAAATAAATCAAGCCACTTCTAAGCTGGGCATGGTGGTGCACAACTATAAAATTAGCGCTCTGGAGTCTGAGCCAGGAGGATGGCGTGTTTGAAACCATTGTGTTCTTCATAGTGAGTTCAAGATTGGTATGGACTATATAGTAAGACTGTCTCAAAAACAAAACAAAACAAAACAAAACAAAAAAAACCCCAAACCAAAACCATACCAATCCATACCATTTCCAGTTCTAGGATTCTATAAAACTCTAATCCCACTGCCTGGGGGGTGAGGAGCAGACAGGAAGCAGGCAGGGAGAGCTGAAGGGTCTTTGCAGCATTTCCTGTGGATGTGTTCTAGAGGGAAAGTGGAAGGAAGCCCTCATCTCTCTCTCTCCCTGACCTCACCCTAGGACTTGCGGAGGGAAACAGCTTCTTGCTGTCCCAGGAGGTTCTTCGGCACCTTCGGCAGGTGGAAAAGGAAGAGGTTACTTTGGGCAGCTCAGGGACCTTGGCAGTGCCAGACCCTACCTCGCTGTCCCAGGAGCCCCAGCTCCTCATCAGTGGGATAGAAGAGCCTCTCCCGCTCCGAACAGATATCTTTTGGGGCCGTGGTCACCACTCCTGAACCTCCAGCGACTCTCAAGATCCTGGACTGGGGACCTCTTCAGGGGCTGCAGGTCCTGTCCAGCTGCTTTCTCCCACAGGGGACTTGCAGGCAAGGGCAGGGCCTGGACTTGACCTCTCCAGCTGAGTCCTGCATGCCTGGCAAGGCTCACCTTGCTGAGCCTGTTTTCTGATCTACAAAACAGGACAACTCCAGCCCTTGTGTATGTTTGAAGTTCTGTGTAAATTCTTGCCGCTGGCAACTTAAGGCATCAATGTTCAGGGATCTTCCCTTCGTCTCTTCAGGCTTCCTTTGCCTGGGATGCTGACCTGTCTGGTAACATTAGCGGACTTGACTTCCCTGCTCTCTGGCTTCTGGTCATGTTGCTCACAACCTGTCTGAGTGGGCAGCTGGGACAGGGGAACAGAGGAGAGTGAGGTTGGGGTATGGATTTTCCCAGCTCCCTCCCTCAATACTGCGTCCCTGTGGTCAATTCCACCAGGCAACCCTCTCAGGAAAGCTGTCTTCAGGCTTCCAGATGGGCCTCCTGCCCAGCCCCCACTAGTAGCAGTGGCTTTTCCATGGGGCACTTGCTCTCTGCAGTTTCTTTATGTCCTGCACTTAGGGGGCTGAGTTAGGAAGACCACAAGTTCAAGGCCGAGCCAGGAGTGGTGGCACAGGCCCGTAATCCAAGCAGTCAAGAGGCTGAGGTTAAGAAGATCTACATCATGAGTTCAAGGCCAGCCTGAATTACATTATAAGATCCTATCCCTCTCCCCCCAAAAAAAAAGGTTTAAAAAGCTTTTTTTTTTTTTTTTTTTCTTTTTGAGACAGGGTCTTGCTATGCAGTTCAGGCTGGCCTTGAGCTCACTTTTGTAGCCCAGGCTGGTCTCGAACTCACACCAATCCTCCTGCTTCAGCCTCCCGGGTGCTGGGATTACAGGCGTGCGCCACCACGCCCAGCTCTAAAAAGCATTTCTGAGTGCAGTACCACTTTTGAGAAATGCTCCAAACACATAGTGGCTGGAGCGAACGGGCTGGCCCTACGGGAGATAGAGGCAAAAGAATGAGTCAAGGGACACAGTGCATTGTCCCCCAGTTGTATCAGCTACCTCACTCCTAAGACTCGAGGATTCTCTACATCAGTCATTCTCATACCAGAAACCAGTCCCTACACCAGCCCCCCATGTGGTGTTCCACTGTACAGTCTCATGAGCCTGAGCTTCAAATCCTGACTCCACCACATCATTCTCGGGTCTGCCTGGGCATCTTAACAAGCCACATTTGCCCAGGTGTGAATGGGGATAATACAGTTCCTCCCCTCAAGGCTCTCATGACAAGTAAATGGTATAGTGTCTCCAGGTCCACCAATAGGACTAGGGTCTAGCATAGAGTTGACCCAAAAGCAGCACCAGCTGTTCCTAGACCAAGTGGTATAGGGATTACCTGTATTCCCAGCTATTTAGAAGGCTGAGGCAGGATGATTACAAGTTCAAAGCCAGCCTGGGCAATGTAGGGAGATCCTGTCTCAAAATAACAAGAGCTGGGGAAGTGGTTCAGTGCTGTCTAGGTTCAATCTGTAGCACAGAGAGAGAGGGGTGGGGGCTGTTGTTAACACTTTAACTGCCTTTTACCAGACTCTTGGGAGGGAAACCTGTCTTCTACACATGCTGCAATCCCCATGTCTGTTCCCTCCATCTGTGTAATTTCTTAGTCTCCTTGACTTTTGGGCTCTCACTGAGGCCTTGCCCCAGCATTGACCAGTTAGTTATTTTCCAAAGGCCTCCACGGTAAGATACAAGAGGTTTCTCCAGAAGGATCTTATCCCTCATCACCCAGTAGGGGGGAGGAACCCAGGGCTTTCTCATGAATTATATCATCAATTCTTTTTTTTTTTTTTTTTTTGAGAGTCTTCCTAAATTGCCAAACTACTCAGACTGGGTTCAAACTTTTTTTTTTTTTTTTGTCTTTTTGAGACAGGGTCTTGCTATGCAGCTTAGACTGGCCTTGAGCTCACTTTTGTAGTCCAGGATGGTCTCGAACTCGCACTGATCCTCCTGCCTCAACCTCCCAAGTGCTGGGATTACAGGCGTGCACCACCACGCCTGGCTTGGGTTCAAACTTTCGATCTTCATGTTTCACCTTTCCAGAATGCTAAAACTGTGGGCATGCATCATTGTGCCAGACTTTTTTTTGCTGTTCTGGGGATTGAATCCAGGACCATGTGCAGGCTAGGAAATACCTAACCACTGAGCTACACCACCAGCCCCGTCTACACATTCCCAATTGTACTTGAATGAGGTGCCAAGGTGCCAGAGAAAGGCGCATCTTTGCAGGAGCAAGCCTGTGGCCTAACTTTGTTTTTCCAGTTCCTGTCTGAATTTTCCTGACCCCTTCCTCACCCCATCACTTTTCCTGATGCCCCACCCCCGCCTCATCCTTCCTTCCCCAAACTATTTCCATAGAACTCCTTTTCCTTTCCTGTTTTCCCACCAGCTAGAAAGTTCTGAATGTGGGAAATGTTCTTTGGTAAATTCTGGGCTTGTTCCAACAGCCCGTGCATGCAGTAAAGTGGAAGGTACTAAGTGCTTCAGACTTTGCCTGTCACATACCAGGGAGGCAAGACAGGATCAGAGGGGCATTCAAAGAGGATTTTGGAAATATAGTGCTTGGGCTTCCCAAAGTCTTTGGAGATTGTCAACAGGCCCAGGCCCTGATAGTCACTGTACCCCAAAGTATGAAAGACAACAGATGTCCCTTCCTTCCCTGAGGTCCCCAGAGTTTCAGAGAAAGGAGACCGTGAGTTCCCTGCCTCGGCTCTTCCTGGCTGTTTTTCATAGGATTCAGGGCTTCCTCCCAGCCTCTTGCGGTCTTGCTTGGTGGGCAGGGACTTGGGGAAAGAAGCTGGGGTCTGGAGGTCCTGGGAGGAAAAAGGAATTTTGCGAAGGTGGCCATGGGTACTGGGAATGCCCACAGCAGCGTGTCCATGGGCAGGACCTTTGATTTTCTTATCTTTCTCCTGTCTGCAGCAGGGCATGCTAGCCGAGTTCCCCATGCCCTTCCGCAGCTCTGATGTCCCAGCTCCAGTTTGCTTTTGCTCTGCTTCACAGTCCAGTGTCTTGTTCTAAGCCAGGTCAAGCCAGCTTTCTAGATCTCCTTCCTACAGATATGTGACTTCATCCATGCTGAGCCTGGGTCCATCTGGAGCAGGGTTGGAGCCGAGGACAGGTAGTCTTTGCTGGGCTTCTTTGGGGCTGTCATGGGTACCCAGCAGCCGCCAGTGGGTGAGGTAGATGCCATCCTCAGGCTTTGGGGCTGTTGGCTCTGTGGGGAAAGTGGCATGGCCTTGGTGGAGTCTTGGCCCAAAACGTACCACCACCACAATGCATACTGCCAGCAGGACAAAGATGGCAACGATGACAGTGAGCACTGGTAGTCCGTCTTCTCGAGGTGGTTCCCTGGCTCCACCCAGCACCTCTGCAAGCTGCCTCTGAGGCTCCTCCCCAGCTGAGCTGTTTGTAGCTGGAGAAGGTGGAGGGTAGTGGCCAGCCTGGGAAGGGTGGCAGAGAGAGAGAAAGGTTGATACAGCCCTGTATGAGAAAAATCAGAATAGATAGAGGGACCCTCAAAGGAAGCTGAGAAGTACAGGGCTCCAGGGAGAGGTGGAGGAAGACAGAACAGAGAAGAAACTCAGAGGTGAGCACTGATAGGTTCTGGCCCTGGTATGAATTGCTGAATCATTATGGTGGGCATCTAATATGGCTGAAGCCCTTAAAACAATAGCTCATCCTTTCAGAGACCACCTCCCCCCTTCTCCAACTCAGCCCAGGGTGTGATTTCCTTTCACCTTTCCCACTGCCTCAGGGAAGGGCCCAATCAGCTCCTCAGGGTATATCTAAACATCTCTCTCAAATCCCACCCCTGGCAAAAGGCCATAAAAGCGTCAGCCTCCCTTTGTTCCAACTTAGAGAATCCCTTATCTTCCCCAGATTCTCTCTGAGTCCTCAAAAATAATAAAGCCCGGAGCCGGGCATGGTGGTGCACGCCTGTATTCCCAGCACTTGAGAGGCTGAGGCAGGAGGATCGGTGCAAGTTCAAGACCAGCCTGGGAGCCGGGCGTGGTGGCTCATGCCTGTAATCCCAGCACTTGGGAGGCTGAGGCAGGAGGATCGGTGTGAGTTCGAGACCAGCCTGGGCTACAAAAGTGAGCTCAAAGCTTGCCTGAACTGCACAGTGAGACCCTGTCTCAAAAAAAAAAAAAAAAGACCAGCCTGGGCTACCAAAGTGAGCTCAAGGCCAGCCGGAACTGCATAGCAAGACCCTGTCTCAATAAAGAAAGAAAGAAAGAAAGCCCCTTTTCGTTTTTCTTTCTGCCTGTTTCTCTACTGAGAGACCTTCAAAAACCTATCAAACACACACATAGCAACAGAGCATAAGGTGAAGACAGAAAGGGATATAGAGAAAGAAATATAAAGAGGAAAATGGGGGCTGGTGAGATGGCTCAGCGGTCTAAAGCATCTCCTTAAGCAAGCTAGGCAACCACAAGGACTGAGGTTCAATCCCCAGCACCACATGCTGCGCCAGTGCCTTCCCCGGAGCAGGCTGAGCCGGCCATAACATGAAAAATAAAATAATTAAAAAAAAAAAAAAAAGAGGAAAATGGTTCCTGCTGGTGGTTTTCATTTGTAATACCAGCTGGGGGACTGAGACAGGTGTTGCAGAGGGATTACTGAAAGTTCGAGGCAGCCCAAGTGAGGTAGTGCTGTAGTGAGTTTAAGGCCAGCCTTACACACACACACTCTGTCTATCTGTCTCTCTCTGTCTCTGTCTCTCTGTCTCTTTCTCTCTGTAACTGAGACTAGGCATGGTGGTACACACCTATAATCCCAGCACTTGGGAGGCTGAAAACAGGAGGATTACTATGAGTCTGATCTATGTAATGAGACCCTGTACACCCTGTACTAACTACATTAAAAAAAAAAAAAAATCAAAAACAAAGAAAAAAAAAAAAAAAAAAAAAAAAAAAAAAAAAAAAAAAAAAAAAAAAAAAAAAAAAAAAAAAAAAAAAAAAAAAAAAAAAAAAAAAACCAGAGGAAAAGGGAAAGAAAAAGATCCAGATAATGCAAGACAGGAAAAGAGAAGCAGAAGTTGGGTTGGTGGGCATATCTATGATCCCAGCATTTGGGAGGCTGAGGCAGGAGGATTACTGCAAGTTTGACACCAGGCTAGGCTACATAGTAAAGTAAGTTCAAGGGTACCCTGAACTACATAGCCAAACCCTGTCTCAAAAAGAAAGAAAGAAAGAAAGAAAGAAAGAGGGTATTATGTTAAAATTGTTCAGAAAGGGACAGAGACAGGCTTCATTTTAGCCTGGCACATAGAGTTTGGCCCCAAGGCCCCTCTAATTGCCTCAGTTTCCAGGCCTCCAGCAAGCTCACAGTTCCTGAGGCAGAAGAGGGGTTGCTGCCCCTTGTCCTGGGCAGTGGGTAGTGAGTAGCTGCCCTGTGATCCTAAACAGGGAATAGACATCTCCCACTCTTGACCCTCTGGAAGGCAGGAATGTGGTACTAGGGGAGGGCAACAGGAAGAGAGGTCATGAACTCCAGAAGTTTAGAGTGAGGGTGAGGCTTCAGAGGTGCCTAATCTCAAAACCACCCCCTCCTACCCCGAGGCCAGGATCAAATCCTGAGAGCCTCAAGAGGTGGATACCCAGTGTGGCTTCCTGGTTCTGCCCCGGGTCAGACTAAGGAGATCCCAGGTCTTCTACCTCTGATGGGGTCCCTAGGGGAACATGGGTTCCTACCTCTGTCTCTACCCTGTTAAATGCTGAGTGCCGGTAGGAGGAGAGCAGTGAAGGAAGCAAACCTCAAAAGTAACCCCAGAGTTGGGGAGTATGCCACAGGATGTGAACCTTCCCTCCTTGGCTTCCTGCTCCCCAGCCTGAAGTCCGGCAGCAGCCCCTTGGGGGTGCTGTTCCCTCCAACTCTAAGGCCCAGCCCTGCCCTCCCATGGCGGGGCACCTGGAGGCCAGGAAAGGCTACTCAGGGCAAACCCTTTGCTTTGATCTCCCAGTCATTCTGGCCATGCCACTCCAACTCCCACATATGTCCCTTTGCACATAGGAAGCCCAGTCTCCACCCTCTAGCACGTTTAGGTGGCCTAAGCAAGGGCCAGACTGTAAAACAGCCCTGAGGGATGTACAGGAAGAGAGAGAAAGGAAACTCAGGCCAGGGAAAGGCAGGGGCCCTGCAGCTAGTCAGACCAGCTCGGTAGGAAGGGATGACTCAAGAGTCTACCTGGTGCATTGTCCGGGACTGGCGTGGGGCTCCCTGGGGACTGCAGGATGATCGCTGGGCAGAGGAGAACTGGCTGCCCCAGCTCAGCGGCTACCAGGAGCTGCCACGTCCGCAAAGCTGCAGGGCACACACCTTCAGCACACATGCACAGCGCTTCCCGTGCTTGAGCTTCCGGGAACATCTGGGCTCCTGCGAACCAGCCCTGAACTCCTGCTGCACCTTGATCTTCCCCATGGCACTTCCTCTGGCCAGCCGCAGGAGCAGCGTGTTCACCCACCCTTCCTCCTCCACCAGTACCCCCAGCAGTCCCCACAAAGATGGACTGATCCACTCCCACCAATTTCCTGAAGCTACTGGCCTTTGATCTTTCCTCTTTATATACAATGCCGCAACTGTACTAGAAAGAGTAGATTATCCTATATTTTTTATGCAATATACTGTTCAGATAAGGAGTCTTTAAATCTCTGCAACTCAACTACCAGCTCTGTCTATCTCTTAGTGATTTATCACATACATTTCTAAACTGTTAGGAGCTGAACTCCCCCCCCCCCCCATTTTCTTTTTTGTATTTGGATACATTATCTTGCTTTGGAGATGGGACTGGCCTTAAACTCACACTGCTCCTGGCTTAGTCTCTTGACTGGCTCATTTTTAATTTAATTAATTAATTAATTAATTAATTAATTTTTAATGTACTTAGTACAGGGCCTACAGCATCTTACTACATAGACCGGACTCATAGTGATCTTCCCGTTTTCAGCCTCCCAAGTGCTGGGATTACAGGCACGCAGCACCACACCAGTCTCAATCGCCATCTCAACTCACCAGCATGGCTTGTGGTGGCAGGGATTGAACCCTTGCCCCTGCATTCTGCCTAAATAGATGCTTTATCTGCTGTGCTATCTGGCTGGCCCTCATTTTTATTTTAAATTATTGTCTTCTTGAGGCAGGGTTTCATATGCATTTCAGGTTGCCTTGAGCTCACTTTGTAGCCCTGGTCTTGAACTCACAATGATCCTCTTGCCTGTGCCTCCCAAGTGATGGGACTACAGGGGAGTGCTACCATTGCCTGGTTTTATTTTTAATTAAAACATAATAGGGGCAGCCGGGCGTGGTGGCTCACGCCTGTAATCCCAGCACTCGGGAGGCTGAG
>PVJA010052377.1:0-12422 GCA_004027025.1 Myocastor coypus
AGCAAGTGGAGAGCTGGGGTGAACCACGGCTGTGGTTTTGCCAAGGGAGTACGACATGAGAGGGACCAAGGCGTCAAAGGCATCACAAGGGAGTATCATGGCTGACCGTGGAATTTCAGTTGCCTTCCAGAAGGAAGGGTTTCCATTTTGGTAAACGGGAACATATGAGGCCTCTCACCAAGAGTGAGCTGTGGTCGGAAAGTCTGAGACACACTGCCTGGAGCCCTCATTAACTCGGTGACGCCCTGACAATTTAATGGAGGTGACCTGCCTCCTGAACTTGCTCTCCTCAGCAGCCTGCCAGGGGAAGGGGCGGAGTGCAGAGCAGGGAAGCGAGGGGCTGTCACATACCACTAAACTTCCCAGTGGGTTACCCTGGAGCTCTCCCTTCCCTTCCGGCCTGTCTGCCAGCCTGGCCTGGGGGTGGGAGGTGGCTCAGCAGTCGCCTCTGACCTGAGCCAGACCTCTGGGCTCCTCCAGCCAGAGCTGAAGGAGCTGTGCCTACCAAGCTTGCCCTCCTCCTGCCTTCCTTCTTCTGCCTGACCTTAGCTGCTCAACCTACGGCTCACCTCACTCCAAGTCCTCTCGCAGGTCCTGGAGACACGTGACGCCCCTAGCCCTGGATTATCCACCCACATCATTGGCTGCTCTGCTCCTCCAGGGTTGCCAGCCCTCAGCGCTTCCCTAACAGCACCCGCCTGCCTCCTGCCCACACACCCGGTCCCAGGATCTGAGAGCTCGGCCCCACCTCCTCACTCACGGTGGGGCTCTAGGGCTGTTTCCCAAATCAGCACATCCATAACAACAGCAGAAACTACCACCAGGCAGTCGCTAAGAGCCTGACCTGCCGCACACACCTCTGTGAACCTATCCCAGAACCGAGCCCAGAACCTTGCACAGAGCAGGTACTGAACAAATATTCGAGGAATAAAGAAATGCATGAGTCCATTAAGTGCTTATTATGTCCCTGTGTTTTGTACATAGTACCTAATTCAATCTTCCCAAAAACCTTTCTTTAAATTAGATTTTATTGGTACATTTTAGATATGTATGTTATGGTTTACATCTAGCTGTCTCCCCAAACCTCATGCAATCATGGGGCAGGGACTTCTAGAGTTTGAGACTTGACTCATGATCCAGTGAGATTACATGTTTTAGTACTGATGGGATTATGCGTCTGAGTACTTCTGGGATTATTGGGTATAGCCTAAGGCAGATAGGCTGAGGCAGACAGCCTGAATGTAATATAGAGAAAGACAGACTCACGCTGTTGCTCTCTGCTGCCCTGATTGGTTGGTTGCCTCTGTCATGGTTGTTGCTGTTCTGCTGCCATGAACTGCTGCTCTCTGCCATGTGCCACTTAGCCTTGGAGCCAGCCAAATATGAACTGAGACCTCTACAAACTGAGCTAAATAAACCTTTCCTTCCGTCATTTTGGGTGTCGGGTATTTGTCCCAGAAACAAGAGAAAAGTAATTAACTAAGATAATGCATAATGATCACTCAACATAGAGAATCTGTACCTGCATTGGCTTACACACTCCCCCCAGCAAACTTCTGCATGAGGTGACACTACCCTAATTACACAGAAAAGGAATCTGAGAGGCTAAGGAATGACACTGCTTCTAAGTGGCAGGAGCAGACTTAGAGCTAAGTTCTGTCTGTCTTTTGAATCTGCTACTCACATAGATCTGTAGGAGTCCCCTCCTGGTCCTTGTCTTAGTCCAAGAAGTGTATATTTGTAATCCCAAAGATATGTCATTGGAATTCCACCAAGTTAATTCCAATCTACCATTCCTGGTGTAATCTACAGCAAGAATAAAGATGCCAAAGCATATTTATAGTTATGGGGAACCAAGGGGTCCTCAGTCCAGCCATGGTGATGGCTATCCAGAACAAAGGCCTCAACCTAGGGACAACCCGAGTTTTATTCAGTCATGAAGGAGGAGTGGCTGAAGGATGAATCACTGAGAATTGTGGGAAGTAGGTGAGCACTGTGAGCTGGGCTATGTAGGAGGTTTGCATTTACCTCTGCCATATGCAGAGAGAAGGATATGCAGAGAAAGTGATTTGCATTATGCTACTGAGATAGTATCTAATATTTCAGGGGCCTGGTGCTTCAGCTCTGATGTGTAATCTTTCAAACCTGAGGAAGTCATAGCCTCTATCTTGAGGCTCAATTCCAGCTGGCAGTGCGGAGCACTGGCTTTTCTTCTGTCTCAACCCTGCTCATGTTAAAGAGTGGCAGGTGTAGGTTATCAAGGAAACACACATGCCACCTTCAAAGACTACCACCAACACCCAATAGGACTAAAATGCATTGCTTAAGGCCAACTGAAGGGATAAAGAGAAGTCCTAGCCAGCTCTGTACATATCAGTACAAAGAAATAGGGTCAGGCTCAGCCAAAATAGGGACAGTCGCTCTTCTTTCAAGGAGAGCTGCTCAGGTGGTCCTTTACATAGATCTAGCTCACTAGATCACTCTAGGCTTACTAGATCACTCTAGGCACTCTGGGGGCAGAACAGGATGGTACAGATCAGAGCCCCTCATATCATGTCAAACTATAGCTCATGGCATAGAAGTAGAAACCTATGGCACCAAAAATGCCACCCCCTCGCCTCCTTCTCTCTGGGAAGCCACACTCCAGCCCTGGGTGGTCCAACCCCCTCAGACAGCCCTGCCCATGCAGTAACAAGGACTCTGTCCTCTCACTGATGACCATCCTCTCTGGACGGCCCTGCTGTGGGCTCCAGGCAGGTGTCTCAGATGTGACATAGAATTCCATAAGTCCAAATTCCTGAGACAAATGAAGGGTCCCAATTGTTTCTGCCTTCTTTAGTTAAAAAAAAAAAAATCCCAAGTATTATGGGTATGTGGCTGCCAGGCTAAACCCTGGGCAACCATATGACACCAGAAGGGATGTGTGCTTTATCTAGATCAGTGGTTCTTAGCTGAGAGTGACTTCGACTCCCAGGAAACACTTAAGAGCATATAGAGACATTCCTTATTGTCACACCTGGGGGATTTTACTGCTGTCTTGTGGGCAGAAGCCAGAGGTGCTAAACATACGAGGCACAAAATAGCCCTGCACAAAAAAGAGTTACTTGACAGCAAAACATTGGTAGGCATAAGGTTGAGGAATCCCATTCTAGATCATTCTCTTAAAAGGAATGCCTGGGGCTAGAGACATAGCTCAGCGGCACACGTATCTGCCAGTCAGGTACCAGGTCCTGAGTTTGATTTCTGGTACTACAAAGGAAAAAAGAAGGCATGCTCATGACTTCTGTGATTTTTCTCCTCTGCTCCAGCTACAAGTTGAAGAAGACTGAAATAATCTCCTTGGACTTGGAAATGCATACATGGGGCTGGTGGGACCACCAGGACAGCCAGGGAATACTGATCTCTGCGGGAACCAGGGCAGAGAAGCAAGCCTCTCTCATGCTGAAGACCTTATATCTCGGGCTCTTTCTGATCTAGCAGCCCGCTCACACACTGAGGTGAGTCTGCTTGGAATGTCAGCTTGCAGTTCATTCCCAGAGCTACCAGCGGCTCTTTTGCTGCTTTTTCTTAGGTTATCTGATACATCCTCCACCCTCTGACCCACTCTCCCAGACCATCAACTGGTGCTTGTCTGAAATGACTTCTAATCCCTGGACAAACAGGACTGCCATTTAATTTCTTTAATTCCTTTTTCTCTATCCTCTTGTCTTCCTTCCCATTCTTCCTTTTTATGGCTAATAGAATAAGGCCATTAGCCAATAATGTCTACACCCGGTAGTGGTCTATACCTTGTGTCAACTTGGCTGGATCACCTTGGTAGTTCCACACCCTGGGCAGTGGGGGCCCCACAGCGACTCAGCATAAAAAGGGTATATAAAAGAGTTGAGCAAGGGTTTGGCATTCCACGTCCTCAGAGGAACTTCAGCCTTCACAGTCAGCTTGGACGTCATCTCCTGGCTTCCAGCGCAATCTATTCAGCCTTTGTCATAGATCCATCAGCTGACTGGTAGAGACTTGCGTGGAACCCTGCAGTGAGCTTCAGACCTTAGAAGTGAATCCCTCAATCTCAGGCGTACAGATGCCCTTGTAAGACAATCTTGTAATTTGTTATACGTTGGTCCATCTTGTGTTTTATCTGTTCCTTGTATTATATCTGTTCCTCCAGTAAAACCCTAATGTAATCCCAGTCTCTAAAACTTGTGACTATGTTAAATTACACAGTGAGGAGGAATTAAGGCTGCAGGTGACATTAGGGATGCTCAGAAGCTGGCAATAGAACAGCTGGGCCCGACTTCTCCATGGGACCAATGCAACTACAAAGGCACTGACTTGTTACCGAGGGAGGACAGACTGGGAGAGCCAGGGTGACTCGGCATGAGAGTGGCCTGACAGCCACTGCTGGGTTTGAAGATGGAAGGGCTCACAAACCAGGGAATGGGGGCCACCTCTGGGAGCTGCAGAAGGCGCAATAGCTCATTGAGCCAGAACCTCCAGAAGGATGCGTCTCTGCCAATGCCTTGGTTGTAGCCCCCAAGAAACCAGTTTGGGACTTGATTTCCAGAGCTGTAAGAAAACTTACATCCTCTTGAGACCAACTGTGTGCAGCTCACTGTTAGCCATAAGTAAAAATCACTCACCCTCCTCTTCCTGCCTCTTTCTTCTCCCTGGTTTTTTGTGTTTTTTTTTTTTTTTTCCTGTGAAAATCTGAGCCAGTGTGAAGGACAGCCCCAGGCCTCCCAATTGGCTTATATCTGAGGCCTCCACCAAAGCTCCCTTCAGCCAGATAGAAAGAACACCCAAGAAAGAAAATAGTCAGGCTGGGTTCAGAGAATCATGAATTCAGGGTTCATTCCTCCTAAGAGAACTTTGCTCTCTGAAACACATTCTACGGCACCCAGGGTCCTACATCAAGCCACCTAGTCTGCCTCACATGAAATCCAGATCACAGTACGATGATCTACTCTTTCCACGAGTGTTCCGCCAAAGCCAAGAGACCAGTAGGCAACAGCCGTACCCAATGGAGGCGGAATTAGCCAACCCTCTAATTCCAAAGTGTTTAGCTTTGGAGCACAAAAAGTTAAACACCTTCTTGCAACACATTGTAAACATGTCAGTGTGTTTAACATGTTAACCGTGTTCTGCTCTCCTGCCCATGTGTTTAGAAAAGAAACAGGTTATGATGTTTAACTAGTAAATGGATGTATGTGCTCATAGCAGCTAACACTTTTTAAACACTTGTGGATGCTTAAAATTATGATGTGTTTAAGATTCGAACACGCTTGCTTTTCTACACTCTTAATCCAATGAGTGCTGGCTGTACTTTTTCTAATCACACGGGTTTGTCCCCCTTACAAAGCCCAGTCTGCGGCAGCATGTTCTGAGAGCTGCCGGTGGATCTTTTTTTCTTAGTGTATTCTTTCACCTGCGGACCCCCTTCTGTGATTAAACACTGATCAGGTAAGTGTAAATAATAGTCACTCTCGCCAGGCGGTCCAGCATCCTTTCAGGTGGGCTTTACTGGCATCAACGGCAAGGCTTTAGCCAGTTCTGCTATGCGGTTCAGAAGATGAAAACCAAGGTGACGCCAAGTGCTGCGCAGACCACACAGAAGCGCCCAGAGTGGGGGCGGGGCAGGAGTCAGGGCTGCCCTGCCATCTGCGGCCATCTATCCACTCGTCTTCTCAACCCACCCTTCCTAAGCCAGCAGTTGGAGAAGGCCTCACTTGTCTGCAGCCCCTAGAGAAAGTGGCTGGGTGTGAATGCCATCGGCTTTCCCTTGTCCCCTTGTCATTTCTCCCCGGGTCCCCAACTTCTCTTGTTTGGTGGCACCACTCCCTTCTGATCTCCTCAGCTCCTCTTCATTCTCTCCCCGCTTCTGACCTCAGGCCCTCCTGCAAGCGGCCCCTAAGTCACCCTGAAGTCTCTGTCCCCCGACACCGGCCCAGCCCACTCACTCCTTTCCAATGTCTCTCCCTACCTCAGTGTTCCAGCCACCGTGGCTCCTTCCACTCCTCCATATTTGCTCCTCAATACTTTCTTTGCTGGGACATTTAAATATGCCGTTCTCTGTGGCTGAAAGCCATCCTTTCTTAGCTGCTTTCGTCAGCAGAGGGTTTTAAACAGCAGTACCTCAGAAAGAAAAGTTTTTAGTCCAAGTCATAGTCTTTCCCCTGCTATTAGGTGCTCCCCCACCTCCCCGGCACCTAATTACCAGTTATTTAGGTTTGTCTTCCTGCACCAGCTGAATTTCCAGAGAGAGCATTGTCTCCTGCCTGGCTGGTTCCCCGCTGCACCCCAGCACCCAATGCCTGGCACCTAGTTAGCACCTAATGAATGTTTGCATGCAGGCCAGTGGGACGGTAGGTTCTCCAGCCAATCTTCAAGGGATGGAAAGAAAAGTTGCATTATGAGTCAGAGCTGCAAGGGTCGTTTCCCACCTGGTGGAAGCTGTTTAATTTCTCGGCCTTTCCACCTGGCTGCCTGCCAGAGGGGAACCAACTCAATTTAGTCAATGTTTATTGAGCTGGCAGTGTGTAAGGGCTCTGCTAGGCTCTCTGGGTGCCGGCAGAAATGAAAACCACAGCGCTTACCCTCAAGGGGCTTGTAGTTTAGTGTGCAGGATAAAACATCAACATAAATCACTACACGGAGTAAATGACAATGCTCCAGGATGATGGAAAGGCTTAGAGAATGCACAGACTGCCCCACGTCCACGTGACAGACTGAGAAGCTTACGGCAGCACGGACATCTGGGCAACGTAGGGACAGGCAGGAATGCAACAGGCCCAAGGGTGGGGAGAAGGAGAGAGCATCCTCTCACCGATGCAGGGATATTGAAGACACTGGGTGGAGAGGTGGGACCTGCGGCGTGAAGAGACCATATGCAGAACGGGAAAAGATTTTGCTAGCTGTTCCTCAGACAGAAGACTAATGACCAGAATATGTAATGCTATGGTTTGCGTCTGGGTGAACCCCCAAAGTCTCATGCAGTCATGAGAGGCAGGCTTTTTGGAGGCAGCTGAGTCTAGAGTTTGCGATTGGTTCATGGTGTAGTGCTGCAATAGGGGGTGTGAATGCCACACAGGCTCTAGGGCAGGTAGCCTGCACTCACTGTATGGGAGGAAAAGAGGCCTCCTCTCTCTTCTCTCTTGTTGCTTTTACTGTTTTCTGCTGCCATGAACTGCTGTCCTCCTGCCAGACCACCTTGCCATGGAACAGCTGATCCTGGACCGAAACCTTTACCAACTATGAACTAAATAAGCTTTTACCTACTTAACTTTAGGTGTTGGGTATTTTGTCTCAGCAATGAGAAAGAAGTAAAGAAGATACATAAAGACCTAAAAAAAAAAAAAAAAAAAAAAAAAAAAAAAAAAAAAAAAAAAAAAAAAAAAAAAAAAAAAAAAAAAAAAAAAAAAAAAAAAAAAAAAAAAAAAAAAAAAAAAAAAAAAAAAAAAAAAAAAAAAAAAAAAAAAAAAAAAAAAAAAAAAAAAAAAAAAAAAAAAAAAAAAAAAAAGGCCAGCTAGATACTTCTTAGAAGAAAAAGTACAGATGCTCATAAATCTATGAAAAAATGTTAGACATGTCTGGCCATTCAAGAAATGCAAATTAAGACACCACTGAGATTCTACCTTATTCCAGATAGAATGGCTCAAAATTCCATTTGCCCCAACCATTCCCCTTGTAGACTTCTTCCCAGAAGAATGAAAGACTCCTGTTATGTGCACACTCATGGTTATAGCAGCACACTTTATTATAGCTACGTCTTGGAAGCAGCCCGTATTCCCATCAATAGTTGAAAGGATCCAGCTACTGTGCTCTTTATACACAGTGGAGCAGTGTGTATAAAGACCAACACACAGACCAACTTGAGACATTTGTAGGTGACTGGATGCAATTTGAGACCATAATGGTGAGTGAAATAAGTCAGGGACACAGCAGAAATAGCACTTAGCTTTCCTTATATGAGAAACTGAAAAAATACAATATAAATAACAAAACACAAGGTGCCTGGAGGACAGAAGGAGGTGTGTCTTCGCACATGCGTGGTGGCAATTGTCACCAGGAGGTGGGGGTCCTTTCGCTTCTACGCTGCCTGCCGGGCAAGAGCTGGGTGGATGGGGCCACCCAAGTGGATGGAGGAGCAAGAGCTGGCGGTAAGCAGCTTCACTGGCGAAGCGGGGCAGAGGATGAACAGCAAAGGAAAGCAAGAGCAAAGAGCCACGTTGCACTTTGCGTGCTCTGACTACTCGTCCTGTCAATCATCCTGCACTGCAAGTACGTACTCAGAGAAGTTAATTAATTTTAAGATCTATGCATACCCATTTTCCTACAAATGATTCAAGTTTATTCTTCTGGGCATTGGTGCTCCATCTGAGGAAGACCTAGAGATTAGATACCCCAACCCAACAAGCTGTCAGTATTCAGTTTTTGTTTTATTTTGGTTTGGTTTCATTGCATTTTTGTTTCGTTTTTGTTTTTTGAGATAGGGTCTCACTATGTAGTTCGGGCTGGCCTTGAACTCACAATGTAGCCCAGGCTGGTCTCAAACTTGCTGCAATCTTCCTGCCTCAGCCTCCTGAGCACTGGGATTACAGGCATGCACCACTATGCCTGGCACTGCCGGCATTCTTATTTATTTATTTATTTATTTATTCTTGTTTCAGAACCTTTGTTTGTTTATTCACTCATTTTTATGGCCGGCTCAGCCTGCCCCAAAAGCAGGGCTGGCACAGCATGTGGTGCCGGGGATCGAACTGCGGTCCCTGAAGCCGCCCAAGCTTCTCCAAGCAGGCACTTTAGACCACTGAGCCATCCCACCAGGCCCCTGCCAGCATTCTTGAGTGTTAAACCCAACACATAAAGGAGTATACTGGAAGACCTTGAAAGACATGGCACAGCTATGCAGGGGCTGAGGAATCCCTGCAGACATATGGAAGGGAAGGTGAGGCACAGCTGGCCTCATCCCCCCAAGTCTTACCTAGCGGCGCAGACAAAAAAGGATCCCCATCTCCTTGGTAATGATTGCTATCACCCCCCCCCTACACACACACATGCATGTGCATACGTGTGTGTGCGCGCTTGCGCGTGTACACGCACACACACACACACACACACATTGCTAACATCTGGGTCCTACCTGCAGAGCTCCAGGCTGGCCTGCTACTTTCCCAGCCACCTGTAAATGGGGCCAAGGTGAGCTCTGCCTGAGCAGCTGGCACTCACAGCAAGCAAGGCTGAGCATTCACCCCACCACTAAGGAATGTGCCAAGCAAATGCCACCCGGTGGAGACACGGGTCAAAGAGAAATGCATGGGGTCCTGAAGGAGGCTTTGGAGGCACAAACAAGCCCAGGCTTTCAAAACCAATATATATTTTTAATTGAACTCTTATTTAGGAAAATAAAGCAGAGATTTGCTTTCCAACAATAACAGATTGTTGGCCTATTTTCACCAGTAAGAACTAGTCTAGGGCTGGCAAGATGGTTCAGCAGTCTAAAGCACCTGCTTAGGAAAGCTTAGGCAACTGCAGGGACTGCAGTTAGATTCCCCCCGCCCCCCATGCTGCGTACCAGCCCCACACCCAGGGCAGGGTGAGCCAGCCATAACATAAATAAATAAATGAGGTTTTTAAAAAAATAAGATTAAAAATATTTTTTTTTAGAAAAAAGAACTAGTCTAATCCCAGCACTCGGGAGGCTGAGGCAGGAGGAACAGTGCGAGTTCGAGACCAGCCTGGGCTACAAAAGTGAGCTCAAGACCAGCCTGAACTGCATAGTGAGACCCTGTCTCAAAAAGACCAAAAAAAAAGAACTAGTCTAATTAAAATAGAACCTTGGACCCAGAAGAGCCACTAACCCTGCAGCACATCTGGAACAGGCTCACATTGTCTGGTTGCTTCATCACTCAGAAACGGTCAGCACTGGTCCCTTGCGCTGCGCTGTGAGCCACCTCCATGGGCTGAGTGACAGTCACGCTCACAATCTGATCAAGTGCCTTTGACCAGGACTCGCCACTCCGTAATACGTCTGGTGGCAGGTAGGCGGCAGGCGCATCTCTGTGGGCCACCTCCCCGGGTGGTGAGCTGCCATTCTACCAAGCTCTGTGGTTCCTCTGCTGTTTTCTAAAGCTGGGAACGTCTTGGGAGGTATATTAACATATTTTAATTTTATACCATAAAATAAATCACTCATTTCCTAGAAACAGCACTGCTCCCTGTGTGATTCAGCTCCAGAATCCCAGCTGTGGGTCAGCTGGCTGGTCTTGGGGCTGTGTGCACGCTGTCAGTCTACATCATGCACCTCGTGCCCGTGAGCTACGGAGCCCTTGGTGGGCACACGGCCAGGGTGGTAGCAACTGCTCCGGCGTCTCCTGAGGACACCATGTCTGGGAGAAGTGGTTGTTAGGATCTGTGTCTAGATGACCCCCGAAAGCGTCATGCACTCCTAGGCTGACATCTAGGAGGTGACTGGAAACTTGGGGTGCTATGCTCGCTGGTGGACTCATCCACTGAGGAGTTTACAGCTGGCTGTGCTCTTAGGAAGTGGAGGCAGAGCAGGAGGGCTACTCTGAGCGTGACTGGACGGCTGTGCCTCCCTGTCCCCTCCCGCCCATTCACTCTCTGCTTCTTGTCCGCTGTGATCTGAGTAGCTTTCCTCCACCCAGGCCCTCCCACCATGCCTCGCAGCCTTACAGCCAACCAACCATGGGCCGAAAATGTGAACACAACTAAACCTCTCCACTAGGTGACAGGTGTCAGGTCTGTGCTCAGTGACGAGGACTGGATGAAGACCATTTCTGCGTGTCCTCATGCCATCAGCTCTTGTCCCTTTGTTGGCACCTATCTGTACGAGCAGAAGTCTATACTTCTCCAGATCCTAGAGAAGGGCGCTGGCCAAGGGTTGAGCTAGCAGGGGCTCGCCGGAGGCGGTGCAGCCCGTGTGGGGCTTTCCTCTCTTTCTCTGCCTCATTGATTAAGGAAGCCATATGCTCCCGATACATGGGGTCACATTTTTAGTCCATAGGTGGTTGGCTGGAAGACTGGAAGCCCTCATGGATCCCTGAGCTATTATGTGAGTCACACCTGCCTCTCAGAGTCCCAGGGCCACTATGAGTGAAAACTACATCTGTGGATTAAAAACTAAGGTATCTGAAGATTGTGTACAACAGTGTGACCCTACTGGGGTTTTCATTCCCCTGGGGATCATTTTAGCTCCTATAACAGACTGGCAACTAGCTTGATTTCCTATGACTGTTACAACAAATTACCACAAACTTAGTGTCATGAAACAACATGAGTTTATTATTTTACAGTTGTAGAGGTCAGAAGTCCAAAATTAGTCCTAAGTGAAAGCCCACGTTGGCAAGGTTGGAGGCTTTTGTTGTGTTGTAGTTTTGTTTTTATTTGTTTGTTTTTTCGTTTTTGCTTTTGTTCTGGGGCTGTAAAGATAAATCCATTTCCTTACACTCTCATGTTTTCAGAGATTGCCCATATCCCTTGGCTTGTGGGCTCATCCTCCATCTTCAAAAGCATCTTCAAATTCCTCTCTTTGCTCCTGCTCTGCACTCCCCTCTATTAGGTCTCTGTAAGGGCCTTAAAAGCTACCCCTGGCTTCACTGGGTAACCCCAGGTAACCTCTCAGATCAAGACCTTTAATCAAGTCATAACAGCAAGAGCCCTTTCACCTTGTAAGGTAACATATTCACAGGTTCAGAGGATCAGCTCCTAGCCCGCCTCCATGATTCCCCAAACTGGTGCTTTTCTCCCTGATCTTAATCCCAGTCTGGCAGAGCTTGGCCAGCAACCACACAGTCTTCCCCAAGTTACATTCTCTCCTGTTGCCTGTAGCTGTGCATCTTCTCTTTTGGGCCACGTGAGAAGTAATTATGGGGAAATAATACAAAAGAACAAAACTTGATGCACAAAGATGGGGGATTACAGATTTTGAGAAGAAAAATTAGAAACACTTAAATATGCACTGCTGAGGAAATATGCAGTACTGCAAAGAAATTCCACAATCTATGTGTGACTATTACGCATCTATTATGAATGTTTATAACAGCTTTTTACAACTAAGTTTTCTATGATTATTTTTAAAGCAAATTATGCGTTTGTGTTATCTGAATTCTGAGAAAATTCTCAACATGTGTTCCCACAATGTGAACAATGGATTGTTTTTCCCTGAAGGTTACAACTGACTTTCTTTCTTTCCTTTTTTCATTCTTTCTCTTTTTAAAACATGTGCAATGACTACATTTACAATGGAATATCTCTACTGGTGGTAGGGCTGGCCAGATAGCTCAGCAGACTAAAGCACCTGCTTAGGCAGACGCAGGGGTCAGGATTCAATCCCCTGCATGCCATGCTGGCCCTGTCCCCCAGGGTGCGCTGAGGTGGCGACTGAGACTGGGCGTGTTGGCACAGGC
>PVJA010052378.1:0-12417 GCA_004027025.1 Myocastor coypus
TGAGCCAGAGGCTCCGAGAAGCAGGCAGGGCGGGGAGCAGACTGGAGAAAGGGCAGGCAGGATATTTAATATTGAATTTGCTTTTTCTTTTTTTTTTTTTTCTTTTAATGTGGAAACTTAGGCACAAACCAGTCCCTGTGTTTAAGTCATTAAAACATCTTTAAGCATTTTCTGGTTTGAGTTGCTGTGCAGCCGTCCTGGTTCCTGGAATGTATTTTATTTTTCTTTTAAATTGGTGAGAGCAGGAGGAGAAGGGGGGTGCGTTTCCAGCAGATTTTTCTTTTTCTCGGAGGCTGGGTGGGGAAGAGGGCAGAGAAGAGAACAGGGCTACTTGTGTCTGATTGTTAATCCCTAGGAATCCCCAGGAATCCTGGCTGACACCACGGCCATTCTCCACCCTCCCCATCTGCGGGAAGTGGGAAGTGTCACCCTGGGACAGCCAGGAGTGACCACTCAGGCGGGCCACAGCAGCCTTAGTGCACTATGGGGACACAGGGACCCCCAGCCCCCACCCCTGAAGCCAAACCTCGTCCACTTCCCTCAGCAGCAGGCTGTGTCTGACAGGGCCGCGCACCGGGCGAGGCAGGGACAGTGAATAGACTAATACAGCTTCTCAGGATCGGGGGACAGGGTGTCTGCTGTCCCTCGGGCCCAAGGGAGGGCTCAGTGTCAGCTTCCTGGATCTCAGGACTAAGTACCCTAATAAATCAGCCACAACTCCCCAGAGCTTAAAGGATGGGCCTGGGACCCGGATGTAAGATCTCAAGGCCTGAGCCAGGACTCCAAAGTGGCAGAGGCAGAATCTGGCACAGAGTTTCCTCCCAGGCTGGGAGCAGGGCTGGAACTTCAAGATCCATGGCTTGAAAGTGGGTCTGGCTCTGCCAGCGGGCTGGCATCCCCAGGACAGAGCCCCACCTGGCGTGTGGTGGTGTCCAGGACATTCAGGTTTGGGATAGCCACGCAGAACTGACCATACCAGCTTCTTCCCTGTGCAATCGGCTTTACATCAACTATGGGAAACACCCACCCTCCCCCGAGAAGGGAGCAAGGAGTGGCTTCCAGCAAAGGTTTCCTCAAGATTGCAAGGGGCCAGGGTTGGCGCGACAAGGTGAGGGGTGCACTCTGCCCGCAGGACAATAGGAAAAGAGCCTCCCTAACTAAGGTCATCCATCTCCTCTTGGGAACTGGAGGAGGTGGCTGCAGACAGCCAGGCCCCCAGCTCTGTGGCACTTTCAGGGGAGCCAGGTATGAGCTGGCACGAAGCCCAGAGAAGGTCTGGGAGCCACGAAGGGACATGAAAGGCCCTGCGGCACTGTGCCAGGGGCAGAGGGGCCAAGTGGGCCTCATTGCCTGAAGATCCCAATGCCGGTCCCGATGGTGCTGTGATCGGAGCTCGGCTCTGGCCTTCTCAGGACTCCACTCTGCGGAGCCTCCAGGGCCAGCCAGGTGGGTGGCACAATTCCTATGGTCCCCAGCACCCAGCAGCCTGAGGCAGGAGAATAAAGACAAGGTCAGCCTGAAGCGCATGCTTGATCCTGGCAAGTGGGCGGGGCAGCTTTCCCTGGGGTGGGACGTTTGCCTTTCACTGTACTCCCCCACTCCTGGGGCCTATTACACTTCTGGGGCTTCTGGACAAGGGCAGGGCCTCACACCTGCAGGGCAAAGGCTGCACCCAAGCGGCCATCTACACACAAGGGTCCCCAAGCAGGCGGTGGGGGTGCTTCCCAAGACCTAGACCTGCACACACCCTCAGCCCTTCCAGCAGGGGGCACTCAGGTGTCCCCTACACCCTGGAAGCGCAAACAGCTCTGTGTTGGGGACTGTCTTAGTTATTCTTCTCTTGTTGCTGGGACAAATCCCCAACACCCAAAATGAAGGAAGGAAAGGTTTATTTAGTTCACAGTTACTGGAGGTTTCAGTCCATACTGGGCTGGATCCAAGGCTGAGAGGAACAGGGCACAGAGCAGCAGTTCATGGCGGTGGGAACAGCAACAAAATGGTGACAGAGGCAACCGACCAACCAGGGCAGCAGAGAGCAACAGCGCTAGTCTGTCTCTCTGTCTCTCTTTCTATCACATTCAGGCTCTCTGCCTCTGCCTATCCACCTCAGGGCACACCCATAATCCCAGCCATACTCAGACCGATAACCCCATCAGTACTAAAACACATAATCCCAGTGGATCATGAGTCAAGTCTCAAACTCTAAAAGTCCCCACCTCATGATTGCATGAGGCTTTGGGGGACAATTAGACATAAGCCATAACAAGGACATAGGTCCATCCTGCACACGGCCTGCCCTGGCAGTCATTTGGCTCTGAAAATTGGTGCCACAGGAACAGCTGAGAGCTGGCAAGGCCAGTGCCCCTGTGGGTCAGTGTCTGTCAGTCCCCATTAAGATATGCAAAGCGGAAACACTGGCTGCACTGCCCCCTCTCCGCCCGCTGTAATTGGTGTCAACTGTTTGATTGCGATAATTGCTACTGTCTGGGGAGGTGGCCCGAGGCTGGATGAGAGGGAGCTCATTGCTCACCCGTAGGGCCTCCCGGACTCTGCACTGTCCACCCACCGTGCCAGGCCACAGTCGGGGCTCTCGTGTTCCCCCTTGTTCCTCCCTTTCCTGAAGTTCCAGGAGAAAGTTGGCATCTCAGAGATCTGAGGGAGGGCTGAGGCCTGCAGATTTCCCACCGCGCACCCTCTACCCAGTCTCAGTCACAACTGCAGTCACCTCCATATCCACTGGTCTTCGGCACAGCCTGAGAGAGTCTCATTAACTCCTACTCTACAGATAAAGAACCAAGGGGCGGAGGGGCACGTGCTACCTGTCATGTACTGGTGACAGCAGCGGCAGGCACAGCTGGAACCTGGCTCCCCCAACCCCCCTCCTCCTACCCACCCCAAGGAGCTCAGAGACAGGGCCCTTGGAGTCAGCCATGCTGCCAGGGGATTCTGCATCCTGTGGACAGAAAGGCTGTGGCCCATCTCCAGGGTCCCTGAGCAAGATTTTGAATTCAAGCCAGAGGAGCCCTTATTGGGGGTGTGCTATACATGAAAGGGCACTGAGCCACATTCCTGATGCCCACCTACCTGATGCCAAGGCGATATCCACAAATGCTCCTTCCCCAGTTGTGATAACCAGAAATACCCCAAAAATCGCTACATGTCCTCAAGGTGGGGGGGACACAGATCCCCTATGTACCTGTGGGAGCTGGAAGTCCAAGGCCTGGAGAGCGAGTTGGCTCCAGCACAGCCAAAGAGAAATGTCTGCCTCATCTGCCACACATCAGGAAGATGCTAAGCCAGCAGCGGTGACAAACACCTGTGATCCCTCTGCCCATCGGAGACAGGAGAATGGCAGAGAGCCCAAGGCGAGCCTTGCTACGCAGAAACACCCTGTCTCAAAGAGAAGGATCTAGGTAGGGGCTGGTGAGATAGCTCAGCAGACTAAAGCACCTGCTCAGGCAAGCTTAGGCAAGCACAGGGACTAAAGTTCAGATCCCCGGCACCACATGCCACGCGATCCCCACCCCAGGGAAGGTTGAGCCTGCCACAGAGTCCAGACGTGGTCCAGGAGTGGCCCAGGCACGGTCCACGCACAGTCCAGGCACGGTCCAGGCACACTCCCGTAATCCCAGCTCTGAGGAAGCTGAAAGCAGGAGGATCAGCATGAAGAGCATACTCTACCCACTCCAGAGTCCATGTGAAGAAGAGCTCTTAGGAATCCGACAGCTCAGAGCATGGGCAGCAGGGGGCACTCAGCTGGCCTCAGTTCAGCTGTGAGTCTGTACCCACCCAGGATCCTGCAGCTGGCTCTGCCTCAGCCTACCAGAGCACTAGGATAAGAGGCACAGGCCACCATGCCTGGTGTTTTGTTTGGTTTTGTTTTTGCCTTTTTAATATAACAGTATTTTATGTATTTATCTATTGATAGTATTATATAGAGTTGAGTAAAAGAACAACTTCGTCGTCTGACTCTCGTTCCACAGCACTATCCCAGCACTCGGGAGGCTGAGGCAGGAGGATTGGTGCAAGTTCGAGACCAGCCTGAGCTACAAAAGTGAGCTCAAGGTCAGCCTCAACTGCATAGCAAGACCCTGTCTCAAAAAGACAAAAGTAAATAAATAAATAATAAATAAATAAATAAAGCACCTGCTTAGGAAAGCTTAAGCAACCACAGGGACCTCAGTTCGATCCCCGGCACCACATGCTGTGCCAGTCCCATCCCCAGGGCAGGCCATAATACAAAAAAAAAAAAAAAAATTCACCATCATTATTTAGTTGATATTTGTTACCATGGCAATCATTTGGGGGCTATATTTTTGGGGAGTGTTTGTTCGTTATTGTTTGTTTTTGAGGCAGGATCTCACTGTGTGGTTCGGGCTAGCACTGAACTCACTATGAAGTGAAGGCTGGTCTCAAATTTGTGGTGACCCTCCTGCCTCAGCCTCCTGTGTGCTGGGATTACAGGCATGTACAACTGCCCCCAATCCATTTTAGGGCAGTTCAAAATGAGCTCCTGGAGGTGGCCTGCATGTTAGGCGCCCACTGGTGCAGACAAGAAGTGCCCAGTCTAGAATGCCCCAGAGGCCACCACTGCCAAGACCTTGTGGCTGCCCACCAGGCTGGCACCTTCCTCCCTGGGGGCAGGCAGAACACCCAGCAAGTGCCATGGGTCGGTGCTCCCCTCTCCCCTCCACTGGCCTGGCCCCTTCCCTCCCAGACCCTTTCTGAAGCAATTCCATCTGTCCCTGTGGCTCTCTTCTCTGCCCAGCTGCGACTGCAATGGGGTGGGACCCTCCGAGGAGCCAGGGTGACCACAGCAGCCTCACTTTAACAGAGCCCACAGCTCCCAGTAGAACCCGAGCTACCATCATCTCAGCCCTTGGTGTACTGGGGAAACTGAGGCCCAAAGGGAAGTAGCACCCCTCCTAGGGTCCTAAGCTAGTTCTTGGTCAGGGAGAGCTGGGGCTCAGACCTCCTGGCCTCTGGGCTGTGGCTATTTGATGACCTCAAGGAGGGTAATCAAGGCAAGTGGGGGGCAGCTCTAGGGCCCCTCTGTGACTCCTCATAGCCTGAATCATTGTTAGATCCTGAAGCTGTGGAAATAAGTAAGTCTCCACAGGGCCAACCAGATAGCTCAGCGGGCTAAGTGCCTGCTTTGGCAAGTGCAAGGACCAAGGTTCAATCCCTGGTCCTGCCAGCTCCAACCCCAGGGCACGCTGAGCCACCAGCCGAATCTGTAATCCCATCACTGGGGAGGCTGAAAACAAGAGGATCATAGGGACTGGGGAAATAGCTCAGTAGAATAAGTGCTTGCCTTGCAAGCGTAAGGGCCTGAGTTCAATCCCCGGTCCTGAAAGAAAAAAAAAAAAAAAAAAAGGAGGATCACTATGATTCCAAGCTGTATAGTGAGACCCTGTACCAAATACATAAATGAAAGTAAATACATAAATAAATACATAAATAAATAAATAAAATAGCCACTGCCTTAAAAAGAAAAGAAGTCATAGGGCTGAAGAGATAGCTCGACAGTCTAAGCTACTTCCGGGCAAGTGCAAGGACCTGGGTTCAGTCCCCAGGATTGCATGGCAGGCTGGTCCCCCCGAACCCTAAACTGGGCTTGGTGGCCCACGCCTGTAGTCCCAGTGCTGGAGAGGCTGCGTCAGGAGGATCACTGGGTCTGAGCTGTGTGGCAAAACCCGCTACCAAGAAAATAAATAAACAAACTTAAAGATTAAAAAGAAAAAGAGGGGGCTGGGCGGGATGGCTCAGTGGTCTAAAGCACCTGCTTAGGAAAGCTTGGGCAGCTGCAGGGACCGCGGTTCAATCCCCGGCACCACATGCTGTGCCAGCCCTGCCCTCAGGGTAGGCTGAGCCAGCCATGAAAATAAATAAATAAACAAACAAAAGTTCCGAAACAAGAAAAAAAAAAAGTTATAAAAAAATTTTAAGGGGCCCTGCGGGATGGCTCAATGGTCTAAAGCGCCTGCTTGGGGAAGCTTGAGCGGCTTCAGGGACTGCGGTTCAATCCCTGGCACCACATGCTGCGCCAGCCCTGCCCTCGGGGCGGGCTGAGCCAGCCATAAAAATGAGTGAATAAACAAACAAAGGTTCTGAAACAAGAATAAAAATAATAAATAAATAAATAAATTTAAAAAAAAATTTTAAAAAGAAAATAGGTTTAGAGGCCTGGTGGTGCACACCTACAGTCCTAGTCTGGGCAATCTAGCAAGACCCTGTCTCAATATGAAAGATCATGAATGAAAGGCCTGGAGAAGCAGCTCAGAGCAAAGGCCCTGAGCTAAGGCCCTGAGTTCAACACTCAGTTTGGAGAAAGGGGGAAAAAAGCAGAGCTTCCTTAGCTACCACGTCCAGTGTAGCACATAGCAGTAAATCTCCCACACCAGGCCCGGGCTACTGTAGCAGGCAGGGTGGAGAAGAGGATGCTACTCTGGGTGCCAGCATCCCTTGAAGCCTGCAGGGACTTTGGCGCCAGGCCTGCACTCCGAGGTACCTGTCTGAGCCCCACCGTCCTCCTAAGGCCCCAGACCCAGCCCTTGTGTCACTGCCTGTCTATGCCCCGGCTTGTGCAAGTTGGACCTGAGCTCAATGGCCTCCCCTCTTCCGCTCCACCCTCCCTCTTTCCTTTGAGTTTCCTTCCCTTATTCCTTCTCTTCTCTGCTCCACCACCACCTCCTCTCCCTCTCCCTCTCCCTCTCTCCCTCTCCTTCTCCCTGTCTCTCTCTCTCTCTCTCTCTCCCTCTCTCCCTCTCCCTCTCTCTCTTTTTTCCCAGGGTACACTGGGCACAGGGCCGGACAGGAGACAGAATTCTCCAGAGCTGGGCTTGGTGGGACCTGCAGCCACAGACACCGGGCTTCCCTTGGGGAGTTGAGATTCACATCGAGACAGCCGCAGGCTCAGAGCTGGGCAAGGGTCACCACCTGGCAAGGCTGCCAGCCTTCTTTTCCAGAAAAGAGCAATTGTGGGAGCAACCACTGCTCTCAACCCCCTGAGTCCTACTTCTAGGACACCCCATCTCCTCACCACCGCCCGGTGTTGCTGCTCCCATTTTTGCCAGCACCAGATCCATTAATAGCATCAATTTTATTTGCTCCAGCCGCTCCCGCCCTGCTCCCCAGGGGCAACCCATCCAGAATGCCAGGCCCTGCTTCCTTTTCTTCTAGAATACACTGACTCCCTCCCCTGGGCACTGAGGGAGTTGGCAGGATAATAACCTGTGAGAGGAAAAACTCTCTTCTCCCTGCCTTCTAATCTTCAGCCTCACCAAATTAGAAAAGGCATCAGAAACCCATGGGCAGACTGCAAGTGGTGTCACACCATTAACCCCAGCTCCTCCACAGGGCAGGTATCGCTGCTTCCTCAGCCAGCCCCAGTCCTTGCTCTAGGAAGACCAGAAGCCACCTTCGCCTGACCCACCCCTGCGTGGCCCACCCACCCCCCACCTGGCCCACCCCTGGCCAATCACCGTCACCCTCTCTAGCTCCATGCAGAGTCCTGCTGTTGTCTGGATTCCTAGAATCCAGCCCCAGAGCCCTCAGGTCCTACCTAAGCTGAAGGTGAATTTGCATCCTGACCCTGTGTTAGGAACAAGCCCAGCTGAAGCTTCACTATCCGCTCTGCAAGCATTGGCAGAGCTCCTGCCTGCCCTGGCCCACGCCGGGCAGCGGGGATCAGGCACTGAGCAGAACGGGCAAGCGCCACCTTTGTGAGGCTCACCAGGCCCCTGTTCCAGGAGGCCACCCCTCCTCCCTCAGGCTGAACCAATTCTCTGGCCCTGCACTATCTGAGCATCCACTGAGACAAAGTCCTCGGGTGGTCCAGCTCCACAGCCCTGGCACCCAGCTAGGGCAGGGCAGTGAAGCATCTGAGCTGCATGGTCACAGCTCCGCACCCAGCACTATACCTGCTGTGGCCTGTCCCGGTGGTAAGAGGAAACAAGCCCCAGGGGCTAAGAGACTCACCCAATTTTTCCAACCAGAAGAGCTTTCAACACCGGGAAGGGAGGGTATGGGGGTACACACCTCTAATCCCAGCACACTGGAAGACCGAGGCACGAAGGTTATAAATTCAAGTCCCCATGCCCAAAGGACACGCATCTGTCCCTCCCTCCTCCCACATGCATCTGTCCCTGCAATAATGGCCTCCATCTTCCACGTCTCTCCAGCATCTCCATGAAGACCAAGCACACAGGCAGCTCCTGCCTCTGCATGGCCCCTCACTAAGCCCAAGCCGTGCTGCCTGTCCTCACCTGGAAACAAGACCCACATCCCCAAAGGAGGGTGCTGCACTTCCAGTGAAGAGTTCATGGCTGACTTCCTGTTAGAAGTAGGGCCAGGCTGGAGGTGGGCCACCAGGGACACGATCTGGAAGGGTGGATTCTTGTCCCCAGCACCTCCCTTTCTCTCTCTCCACTTCCTGGCCACCACAGGGTGAGGGGCTGTCCTGTCCAGTGCCCTCCACCAGTCCATTTCTACCCTGGAGCAGGCCAGCCAAGGACTGAACCCTCCAAGACCATGAGCCACAGAAGCCCCTCCCCCGTTAGTCTTGGCTGTCAGGTGCTCCGTCCCAGTGATCAGACACCAAGTACTATAAGCACCACCGGATCAAGAAGAGGTCTGTGTCGCCCATGGCAACACCCCATTTGGCACAGCCCACCCTGTTGCTAACATCCAGGGCTGGGCCCTAACCCGCATTGAGGCAATACTGGTCAGAAGTCAGCTCCAGCCGTGCTGTGCCTGGACCCGGCATTTGGGCTGCTTTGAACTCTGACTACAAACTGTGGACGCTGCCCTTCATGGTCGGGGTCAGGCAAACTGTCCACCACCAACTGAGCAAAGACTCGCAGGCTGGACAATACTCAGGGGGTAAGGGGCTGCACTGCAGTACAGCGGGACGGGACCACGCCTCCTCGGGGAGGGGCGGGGCCAGCTCTAGAAAGGATCTTCCTCAGGAAGCTGGAGTGGGGAGCCAGGAACAGGAGCAATCACTGAGCGTCTGTCTGCCCTGTGCCCAGTGCTCCTTCATTCGATCTTTTTTTTTTTTTTTTTTTTTTTTTTTTTTTTTTTTTTTTTTTTTTTTTTTTTGTATTATGGCGGGAGCCAGGGAGATAGCTCAGCAGCACAGCACCTGCCTGTATTATGGCCAGCTCAGCCTGCCCTGGGGGTGGGGCCTGCCCAGCATGTGGTGCCGGGAATCATGGTCCCTGTGGTTACCTAAGCTTTCCTAAGCAGGTGCTTTAGACCACTGAACCATCTTGCCAGCTCTTTCTTTCTTTCATTCTTTCTTTCTTCCTTTCCTTCTGGGATAGGCCCATGCTGGCCTTGAGCTCGCAGTGATTCTCCTGCCTCAGCCTCTCTGTGGGGAGCATTCAGACACCCATTTTACAGATGTGGAAACTGAAGCCACATCCTCAAGGCACCCAGCATGGGAATATCTCCAGGGAGGGGCAAGTGAGTCTAACTCTGAAGGATGCCCCTGCCCCGGGGGTACACCAGGGCCCTCTGCTGCTCCAGGTGGCACATGCCACCTGTGTTCTGAGCCCCACCATGGGCGAGGCACCTGGATGGCTTGAGGGGCAGGGAGGGCGAGTTCAGGCATTCACGCCACTCATGCTGTACCTGTATCTGGACAGATCACTCTCTCTAAAAAGCCACATGGGGGGGTGGGGGTTGCGGGGGGCTGAGAAGCCAGAGGGACAGCAGAGAAAGGCCAGAGGGAGGGAGGGAGCTCGGACGCAGAGGAACGAGGATGACAATAATAATAACACCGAGAACACAAACCTTGCCTTTCTTTCTTTCTGTCTTTCTTTCCCCCCCCCCCCCCCCAGCTGAGTGTGAGCCGGAGCAGGGCTGTAGGGATTAATCTCTTAAAAAATAAGTGCGGCGCAGGAGACAGGCAGTGATTAAGGCTTTAACTGATCAGCCCGCATCTGACAGTGAACCAGCTATTATCTTAACGGAATCAAACGAACATTCAAAGCCCGCTCAGCCCCAAACATGAAAGGAGACGTCAGCGGCTGGCAGCTGGCAGCCGCAGGGGGAGTCCGAGGGGAGCGAGATGGAGGGGGAGGGGGTGTCAGGGCAGGAGAGGGAGGGGAAGCCAGCGGAGCGGGTGGGAGGGGCCGCTGGGGTTGGCGGCGGCTCCGCGGCCCCCCTGACGCGCGCAATCTCACACGCGCACACGCGAGTGTGCACACACGGCGCCCCGGGGCCCACTCTCCTGCTCAAAAACCATCTATGGCTCCCATTTCCCTGACAAGACAGGACAGATGCCAGCAGAGACCAAGGGACAGGGCTGTCCTGCTTCTAGGGAAACGGCCTGCCTGGAGGCTGGAGCCAGGCCCCGCCCCTCTCTTTCCTCTCTGGCCCAAGGATGCAGAGACAACTCAGGAAATGGCCCTTAGATGAATAAAGGAAGAAAGAGAAGGAGAAAGAATCCAGATAAGCAAGAGGGAAGAAAGGCTTTGCCGGGCCTTAGACCACGATTCCATCCTCCCAACAGCGTGACCGTCACCGTGACCTTCATCACGGCCGCGCTGCGCTGACAGTGATGGGCTGCAGGTGCCACTGGATGAAAGAGGCGGGGCCGGGCCTGGAACGGGGGCTTCTCGGAGTCCAGGCTGCAGGCTGAGGGCGCGCGGGGAGAGCTGAGCAGGGGAAACCAGCGAGGGAGCGTGGGCAGGCGAGCTCAGGGCCCGGGCTATCTTGTTCCGGGCTTCTCCATGTTACGTAAAGGTGACCCTTGCCCACCCCCTCTTCCACAGCAGGGTGCAGGGAGCCTTGCCCTCGGCCCTAAAACCTGGGCCCACCATGGTAAGCCCTGGGTAAAGGAAGAACCAAGGGGTGGCATGGTATGGTGAGTCTACCTGGCCTGGGGCGGCACCACCCCACTTCTATGGTGCCATGAGCACCACAGGTGGCCTGGGGTGGGACGGGGAGCACGGCGGACTGTGTGTAGGACAGTTCATTGGCTAACGTGACACTGACACTCTACTGTCACTTCCTGGCTCTATCTCATGGCACCATCAAGGGGCCAGGGAGATAGCTCCACGGCACAAGTGCCTGCCTAGCAAGTGCAAGGTCATGAGTTCAAACTCCGGTCCTAAAAAAAAAAAAAAAACTTTATGGTATCGTCCCTCACATGAGGGGACAGTTGCTCCTCAAAGAAAGGCATGCGGCTCTCTAGCTCTCATCTTGGTCTGATACCTGGTTTTGCACACGCAAGTACAAATGAACGTGTTCCCTCAGAGATAGATACAACCTCACATACATGGTCCCCCCCACACACACACACACACACAGAATCAGTGCCAAGGTCCTATCACTGTCTACCACCCTCGGCCTGCAGCCTGGTTTGGGCCATAGCCAAATTCCCAGAGCTCCTCTTGTCAGTTGGGAGACCTCAGGCGGGGTAAGTCTGTCTGCAAGATGGGCCAACCCTAGCACGGCAGACTTCCCAGCTGTGTGAATGTCACAACCTCCCAGGAGGAGGAGAGGACTCCCAGGCTAAAGCTACCTGCCTCAAACGAGGTAGGATACCAAGGCCCTCCAGCTTGGCAGTGCCCCAGGTCTTAGCCTTCTACACCTCCTCTGTCTCAAATCAAACCACCTGCTTGCAACCATCTGAAACACTGCCCAGGCCCCTCCTAGTGAGAGACAGTCCAGGCCCCCAGGCTCAAGTCCAAGCAGCTCCAGGCTGGGCTCTGGCTCTCTGCCTCGGCTCCTGCTGCCCCTCCCCAACCACCTTGCCCCCCACAAAGTTGCTGCCATCCTGGGCCCGAGAAGGCCACGCACAGCTTTCTGCCTGGCACTGCCGTCCCTGGTGCCATGGTCCAGTGGTCTCTGCCCCTCATCACCCACCCCGCCCAGGTCCTTCTCCCTCAAGACGGTGAGGGTCACTCTCTGCCAGGTGCCCATGCTCTGGCTGTTTTTTAGGCAGTCAGACACTTACTCCTGTCTTCTAGCTAATGAGCTCCAACTCACAGGAAAGAAACCGAGGCACAAGAGGCTGAGCAACTTGCTGAGACCACAAGGACACATCCGGGCAGTGGCAGCACTGAGACCTGACCCAGAGCTCAGCGCCAGCAGTGAAGTTCTGATCACCAGGCCTCGATGTCCTTCCGGGGTCCCTCAGCCCTTGTAGCCTTTGCTGGCCCCAGCCCCCCATCCATTCTCCGTGCCCCAGCCTCCCCAAGTGCATGTTACCTGCCCTTCTCCCAAGCTCCTGCATGATGCAAGCCCCTGAATTAGCACTTTGATCTCTCCCTGTGTTAATTTTATCTCATGACCTAGATTATTTATTATCAGGGGTACAGATTGTGTTTGCTGTGATCACCCCCAACACCCCCAGGCCCCATTTCTAGCACAGTGCTGGGCACGTGGGTTAGAAATAAAATATAC
>PVJA010052379.1:0-12414 GCA_004027025.1 Myocastor coypus
AAAAGTAATGTTGATTTAGAAAGGTTAATGTTTAATTGTTTGATCAATCTTATATACCTATATGTATTAATCTAAACTTATCTGATGATGAAAATATGTAATATAACCATTGTTAAATTTAAACAATAAAAATATTAAATTTAAAAAAATGCACAATTTAAAATTGATCATTCTAAGAGTCTGGGGAGAAAGCTCCATGGTACAAGTGCCTGCCTGGAAAAACCAAGGTCATGAGTTTGAACCCCAGTCCTGCCAAAAACAAAACAAAACAAACATAAATAAATAAATTCAACTGATCATTCTATAACTGAAATTCAAAAGAAAAAAAAGGTAGCTCTTGCACCTTACACTCAGTGAGGAGAGGTTTTGCTATGCCAAACCAGTCTCCACTGGAATGGAGAATAAAGAGTAACAGTGGGTTAAAGATAACAATGTACAAATGAAGATGATATGACAGTCTTGAAAGAAATATGCCATAATATGTATATCATTCCTATATATAGATATTCTAGGTAATTGAATGGAGTGTCACACAAATTGAGGAATGTGAAATATGGCAACATTACATATATCTTTTCAAAATTTTCAAGTGTAAAGGGACATTGATAAATACAAGTGTAATATATCAAATATTCTACCATTGTTTTTCATATGGCAAAAATTCTGTTATATTTAAAAAATCACTAATAGGTGGAAAGAGAAAAAAGTCGTAAGAAATTGAAGTGAGAAAAAGGAAAAAGAAATTAAAAAGACAAAAAATATTAAGCACTAACTGGTATTTACCAGGAGCTTTATTTTAATAATATTTTTATTCTCTTTAAAACAATAGGGAAAAATAATAGGGATTCATTTCTAAATTAGGCATTTTAACATTTTATGATTTGCTGTGTTAATAGTATATAGGTTTTTCTATTTTCTGATTCCCGAAATATTTGAGAATAAAATATGATATATCTCTCCAAGAAAAAAGTATAAAGTATCACGTATATTGCCAGTGACCCAGTTACAGACTATGCATTGAATTATTTGCAGTGTTAGACACTATTAAAATTTCAAAGATGAGTCAATTCTTGATCCTCCAGTGAATAAATTTACAGTCAATGGAAGCAACAGGATGATAGAGATTAATAGAAAGCTGAAACTGCTAGTTAAGTTATAATAATTTGTAATCCACGATCTGTCTTAAAAGGCATTGGAAGTGTATATTGCATGACAAGTATAATAAGTATAAATTAGAATGAGAAAATATGAACTGAGGAAGAGAAATATGGATATGCTAATTGAGAAGATAAATAGAATTTCTGCATTTAAAAGTGTAATGATGACAGTGTGAGGTTCCTGGAAGCCAAAACAAATTAAGTCACAAAATTCTGTAATTGCAGTACCATAACAATTTCTCAGAAAGAAGCAAAATTTCAAATCAGCTGGTTTAGGCAGTATTTTGCTACTGAACTTAAGGAAGAAAAAGCTCATTTTTGCTCAATGTTTCATGCATTTCAGTCCATGGGTGGTTGGCTAAAGTGCAGAAGCAGCATGGCAGAAGGGCACAGCAGAACAAAGCTGATGTCTTTCTGACAGCTGATAAGAACAGCAGGGAAGTAGCTCCAAGACGAAGTGGCCAACAGCTAGGTACAGTACTAAAAATTAATCATCCACGATGTAGACACATCAGGACGTGTGCTTTATTAACCAGCTATATGGCTTTCACTCTAGGCAAGCTGAATGTCACGATTAACAGTCACACTGGCAAAATTCAATCATTATGCAGTACAATAAAAGTTTAGCACCCTTAGAAGTAAATGCAGGACATACTTAAGTTAAAAAAAAAACTGAGGGCAATGTATGAAGTAACATTGTCAAGAGAATCTTACAAAAGTCTATGATAAAGTGGTTTAAACGTATTTTCTGAGGTTTCAATAAAAATGTATGCTTTACAACAATGATTTCAAGAAATTAGTGTACAAATTGGTGATTTTCTGTGGTTATGTTCTTATGATTCCATGGTAAATGGGTGATAACAGAAGCTTATGTTAACATTCAACAAAACAGTGTAAGTTAATCATCTGATTTACTTAAAATAATCCCCTTATTTTTGTAGCTATCATGATTTCATTTCATTTGTACATATTTGTAGTACATGTTTACATTCCTTGTAGGAAGGTGATAAATGTGCATAACACACTTTACTTCCTTTTCCCATCCCCTTTTACTTTCCTTTCTCCTATCTCCATTGATCTGTTTATCATATTCCTTTTGTTGCTACATCTTTACGTTATTAATATGGGCTTGATGCATGTACATAGCACATCTTAATTCCTTTTTTCTTCTCTTATCCCCTCCCCTATCCCATGGTCCTACTATTCTTTGAGAATAATCTATCTCCCTGATTCTTATTATCCATATTTTATTTCACCCTTTAATTTAACAATGATTTTCTCCAATTTAATCTTTGTGTGGCATCATAGTTCTCCACTGTGTGTAAATAGTTTTTATTATCTATTCATCAGTTGATGGACATGTATGTTACTTCAAAGATATAACTATTAAGAATTGTGCTGTTCTAAACATGGGTATGGGTGTATCACTGTAATAGGATGTCTTTAGCTCCTTTAGGAAGATATGTAGCAGGGGAAGAGATGTGCCAAAGGGAATGCCTTGTTGTGTAGTTTTCAAAATACTCCATACTGATTCTCATAGCTGTTGTACTAATTTACATTTATGCCAACAATATAAAGGGTTCCTTTTCTCTGAAATCTCTCCAGCAATTTGTTTCTGTTTGATTTCTTGAAGATGACCATTTTGTCTTGGGTTTCAAAGGAATCTCGAGGTTGTTTTAACTTGCATTACTCTGATAGCGAGTGAACATTTGCCCATATATTTATGATTTGCACCTCCTCTTTTGGGACATGTCCATTCATTTTACTTGCCTATTTTTATTATCTTTTATCATGGTGGCGTATTTTTCTTCAAAGTTCTTTAAGTATTCTAGATGTAAGTCCTCTGTTAGTTAGCCTGCAAATATTTTCCCAGCTTTAATTTTTTACCCTGTACATTGTTATCTTGCTTTGTAGAAGGCTTTGAGGTAATATTCATCTCATTTGTTGATTCTCTTAATTGTTTCCTGTCCAGTTAGACTTCTATTCTAAAAGGCTATGCCTGTGCCCGTAACTTCAAGGATTTACCTATCTGCAGGTTAAATGTTTGTGGTGTGACATTTACTTTTGTGTTGTATTTTGGTTTTAGTTTAATACATGGTTAAAGATATGAATTCACTTTCAGCATTTTTCATGTGCATCACTTTTCTCAACATCACCTATTAATGATGCTCCAAAGTATGATTTTAGTTCCTTTGTCAAAATTATGTTTGGAATACATGACATGTCACTCTTGTCTTTTTGATAAGATCAAATATTTCTATCTATCTATCTATCTATCTATCTATCTATCTATTTATCTATCTATCTGTCTATCTTTCTATCTTTTTTCAATTTGGAAGACTTTATTGAAAACATACACACACAATCACAGAGAAATCTGTCAACCATTATTGAGATTTAAACTATTTTAAAGAAAATAAAAAATTAGAAGTAATAGAGATTTTCACTAAATGAAATAATAGAAATTCAACAATCATTGTTATCTGCAGGAGCTGCGAGTGCTGGTGCACATCTGTAATCCCAGCATTGGGAGGCTGAGGCAGGAGAATCAGTGTGAGTTCAAGGCAAGCCTCGGCTACAAAAAGTGAGCTCAAGGCCAGCCTTAAAACTCTAGCAAAACTCTGTGTAAAAATGGCAAAAAAATACCATATCTTTTTATCCTTTCCTCAGTTCATGGGAATTTGGGTTGTCTCCAAGATTTAGTTATGGCAAATTGTGCTGTTGTAAACATGGGGGTATATATAACACTGGGGTAGGTATGGTGTTGTCAGTTAAATATCAAATGATTAATTGTGTTTACCACTTGTTTCTATATCCTCTAATCTGTTTTTTGATTATTGTGTCTGTTTTGTGCTTTTACAATAATGTTTAGCTTTTTTAATAGAAGCTTTGTTATATACCTGAAATTCAGGACTGTGATATATCCCTTTACTCTTTTTACCCAGGAGTCTTTATCATTTATGGTCTCTTCTGATTTCATAGTCATTTTAAGATTATTTTATACAGTTTTGTGAAGAAGGCTATTGATATTTTGATCAGAAGTACACTGAATCTATATATCACTTTTGGAAATATTTACATTTTGATACAATTTTTTTTCTCCCTATCCACGAAGGGGAGACTCTTCCATTTTATGCTGTCCTCTTCAAATTCCTTTTCCTGAGAATTGTAGTTTTCATTGTACAGTTATTTTACTTCACTAGCTAAAATGTTGATAAGTATTTACTTTCTTGGTACTATAGTGAAAGGTATATTTTTCTAATTTATTTCTCACTTGATTCTTTACTAATATAAAGAAATACTATTGATTTTTGTGTATGATTTTGTATCATAATACATTAGTAAATGTGATTATCAATTCTTTTATGGTGGACTTTTTCAGATCTATGTAAAGCATTATATCATCTGCAAATAATGTTAATTTCATTTATTGCTTTCCTTTAAATGACTTTTTAATTTTGTATTGCTTAATTTCTCTTTTGCTTTTTTTAAAAAAAATATTCCTTTTAATGAGAAAAAAGATAAAATAACAATGAAGCAGTTTCAAAACAGGTTAACAGGACAGTTACAATAACTAATACATTACTTATTATTTTCTTTATAGTAGTTATTCAGAGAACAAAATATAGACATGATATCTTGTCTAAATAATATTAGTACGAATATTTCTTCTCACTGAACTAAGAGAAAGCTATATTTCTATGCTAACTACCTTGTACATACATATATTTTTTTCACTACAAAATTGTGCTTTATCTATATCCTCCTTTTTCATTTTGTTTTGTCAGAGACGGGTGTTTCATTGCTGTTAGAGAAGGTATATTTGGAGACGTCTTTCATGGACATTTTCATACTTGATTCCATTCCAAAGACTGTTGGTACTTGAATTTGGAAAAACAACCCAATATAGTCCAATAGTTCATAACAGTAGTGAGTTACCAATAAACTGGCAATTGTCAGAAGTTGTTGACTTGAATCTTTTACAGTTCAGCATATTAATACGGCTTCACATCTCTACATCATGGTTATACTGTTCTGCTGGATGGTTAAGACCAAGTTAAAATTTTGTAACTTTTGCTATGTGATAAGGTCAGTCAAATTCCTTCAGAATTTATCCTAGTACCATGTTCAACACCTTGTGAATCTTATGTCAATATCAGCCATCTGGATGAGTCATGGACAGTGCTTGACCAATTTGCTCTCTGTGAAAGCCTGAGAGTATGTTTTCTCTCCAGGTGACTCTTTTTAGGCACAGTATACATCACCGATCCCTTTCCTCTGTGGCCCCACAGTCTCCTTGATTAGAAAATTTGAGACACCGCTGAGTTATAGGCTGTTACAGTATTTGTTCTCTTATGTCCTGAGTCTCACTGATCTTGAATGGCTAGGGCCAAAATACTGGTTATCCTTGTAGCCCATCTATTTCTCTAATTTTTAGCCCATAACAGCTTTTAAGATGCTGTTCTTTTTCTGAGTTTCCAGGATCTTGATTATCATGTGTCTAGTTGTAGTTTATTTTGATTTTGTCCAAATGGAGTTCTCAGTGACTCAGTTATGTCTGATACTTTTACCTTGCTTGGGAAATTTTCTGTCCCACTTTTGCAAATAGTCCTTATATGACATTTGTACTGACGCTTGCTGTTTCACTGACACCTATTAATCTTATATTGCTTGTCTTTGCAATACATTCCTGCTGCTGAATTGTTATTTCCTGATTCCTTTTTATATTTGAAGTAATATTTCTGTTCATATTCACTAGCTGCAATTCTGGCTGCAAAGTCTACAAGTCTATACTTGAGTTTTATTCAAGAAGCTTTGCTAGTTTGCAATGGAATTCTTAATTTCTTGAACATCTGCATGAACCTATTTCATACACTGTAATTATTACCTGAATTTTTCATTCAATGTTTTCATCATTTTTCTTTCTATTTTCCTTTATTTTTACATGCCTTCTTTAGATATGCTGAGAAATTCTTTCATTAGTATTGTCACTTCAAATAACCTGAGAGATTATTTGAAGTCTGGGTTCTTATATATCCTGACACAGTAGTTTGTTTACTTTAGTTGCTATCATTACTGTAAATTCAGTTTCCAGCAATTAAGTTTTTCTATGTCCTTGTCTCCTAGATTTGCTCTCAGTAAGCTGGAGGTCTGAGATTGACTTTTTCTCCTTAGTTTTTTTTTATTACTTTTAATAAGAAATAGCAATGTGACAGTTTCAAAACACATCAGGAGTACATTCTGAATAATTGATACAATGCATATTGTCCTCATAGTAGTTACTTAGAGCACAGAATGCAGACATGATAATTTTTCTAATCATTATGAGTACAAAACTAAGATAAAGTAGTTGTGTACATAGTCTGATATTTCATAATCATAGTGGGTTATTTTCAGTACTGGCAAAGTTCAAGGTTGTTCATTTAAGCCTTTTACAGCTCAACATACTAATGTAGTTTTACTTTTCATGCCTTGTGGTTAAACAGTTCTGCTGGGTAGTTAAGGGCAAGTTCAAGGAAGAGCTGTGTAACAAAACATGTAACTTTTGTATCTCCCAAGATCAGTCAAATCTCCTCAGGATTTACTTTGGAGTCATGTACAGTGCTTTGTAGAACTGTTGCCAGTGTCAGGTTTCTGGGTTAGTCACGGCCATTGCTTGATCAGTTTGCTTTCTGTGAAAGCCTCCGAGCATGGTTTCTCTCTAGGTAACTCTCATTAGGCACACTATGAATCCTCAATCCCTTTCTTCTGTGACCCCAAAATCTCCTTCAACAGAAATTTTGGGACACCACTGAGTTATCGGATTTTATAGCACAGGTTCTCTTATTTGGAGTCTTCACTGACCTTGAAGTGCTAAGGCCAAAATATTGGCTATCTTTGTAGTGCTTATTTTACTGAGCTATCTCTATGGCCCTTGCTCTTTAGTGTTGTTTGTTTGTTTGTTTGTTTGTTTGTTTTTGTGGGACCAGGGTTCGAACTCACGACCTTGCACTTGCCCAGCAGGCACTTGTGCCTCGGAGCTATCTCCCCAGCTGCTTGCTCTTTAGTTTTGATGTTTTTGAAGCTCCTAATGTTTGCCTGGACTCAACAGCAATGGGAGTGGTACAAGGCATGGGTCAGCAAGACCTACTCTGATGACGTGTGGGGAAGGTTCACCAAAGCTCCTTTTACTTGGGCTTCAGTGTGGCTTTTGCCATGGTGAAGGGAGTCAGGCTAGAGCCTAGGAATTCTCTCTAGATGATGGAGATATTCTGATGCTAAGCAAAGACCCTGAGATTGTGACCTGATTGGAGAAGGACTCACAAGGTCCCTGTAGCTCTCTGGCACCAGCCTGCCTTCTGAAATGGTGGAATAGGCCACCACAAATTAGGAAAGCTTCTGCTCATTTGAATTTTTCAGTCAACAAAATCTGAGTAATTGATAGGTGCCAAGAGTGAAGTGAAGGTTTAAAAAGCTGAAACATCTATAATAGTTGCTTTTCCTTCTGCACAGATTTCCAAGTGAAAAGATACACTTTACAGATAGAGCTATTCACAGCTACTAATAGGACTATGAGGACTAAAAAATATTATTTGTATTAGTTAAGCCAGTAAGATTCTTTAACGTTTCCATAACTTCTAATATGCTGAGATCTCCTATATACTGCTGCTATGACAGTCTATTCTCCTGTTCTTCAGCATACATTTGAATTCTTCATGAGTTTTTCCTTCCTACATTTAACTCCTTTTAAAGTGGAATTTGTAAGATGTTTTTTATTTAACATTATGTTTAACTGAGTGTGGAATAGTTCTTGTGGGACACAGTCACACTGTAGATGATTCACAATGAAAAGGTTAATCTCTTTTCAATGTCTAGTTATTCTGATTATGTTGAGAGGTTCTTTGGAGACAGTTTGTCATGAATAATGCTGTTCTACATAGATAATTGTATCTATACCTATATCTCTTACTATACATTAAACAAACATTGAGGACTAGCCAAACATCTCAACAGATTAAAGCACCTGCAAGCAGGTGTAGGGGAAAGGAGTTTGAACCCCTGGCCCTGCAGTGCTGGCCCCAACACCAAGGCGTGCTGAGATGGCAACTGAGACTGTATGTGGTAGTAAGCTCCTGTAATCTCAGACCTTGGAATGATGTAAACAGGCAGATCACTACAAGTCTAATCTAATAGTGAGAACCTGACCATCCTGTAGACCCTTTCCCCCTAGAAAACAAACACTGAGATAGATTACAGATTTAAATATTAAAATGCAAAACTTAATCTGTTGATAGATAAAACCGAAAAATTTTTGAAGACATACACATGGTCAATTACTTTCTGAACAGAACCCCAATTGCACAAGAAATAACGCAAGAATCAACAAATGGGATTATGCCAATTTCAAAATATCCTGAACAGTAAAAGATACAAATAACAGAATGAAAATTTACAGAATTGCAGATTGGGAGGAAAATTTTGGTAGCTCCTTGGACTGTACTTGAAGTACATAAAAAATACAAAAGGTTAGACATTCCCTCCAAATTAAAGAACCGATCAAAACCTAAGCAACAGATATGGATAGTATAAACTGCCAATAAATACATGACAAAATGTTCAAAATTTACATTAAGAGCATTTTTACTTTGATATCTAACTCTGGAAAATTACTTTTGATTTTTTTCTAACAACGATAAGCTGCTGAATTTAGTATTGGCTGAGTTTGATACTTTGGTTATCTTAGAATTTATATCATACATGTTATTTTTTTCTTCAGGATTGTGAGTGGTACACAAGTGGCAGTTGTACTATGTTATATATATATATATATATATATATATATATATATATATATATATATATATATATATTTTTTTTTTTTTTTTTGTGGGACCAGGGTTCGAACTCACGACCTTGCACTTGCCCAGCAGGCACTTGTGCCTCGGAGCTATCTCCCCAGCCCCAACTATGTTATATTTTAATTTGTGTTTTATTTTATTGTAGGTGACCTGCTTAATATTAATAAGATCATGTACTTTTTTACTGTCTGTCTGAAGTTCATGCCTTAAATTACCTTGTGACATTATTGATACTAGCATACATTTCTAGAGAACTTGGGTTCTCCTATAAAAACAATGAATCCTCTTTCAAATTTACGAAAGGAGTCAGACCATGGGGCTGTTAGAAAAAAAATTATAGTTAACCACAAACGAATTACATAATTAAGAAAGAACTGAAAAGAATCTCTACACTGTAAACATAGCCTTTAGTCTATAAACATCTAAAAATCTCACAAAAAAACAAAAGAAAACAAAAATATGCACATGAGAGAAAAAGCAACAAAGCTCCAACCAAAACAACCACCTTCTCAAATCCAGTCCATGTAGTACCAAAGGTTACAATACCATATGCAATAGACTTCAATTAGTCAAAAGATTAGCAAAGGACATTAGAAAGCAACTCAAAGTGGTATTTAGTGTGATTAGAGAAGCTAGGACTAAGCAAAAGTACTAATCAAAAAGTACCTGCTCGAAAATGCTAATAACAAGCTAGATAAGCTAAAGAAAACAATACAAGCATTGAATGATTAGTTTATTCAAAATCCAGTATACATGAAAATATTTCAACAATGTTTTCCAGAGGATACAAATCATATTGAAAGTATGGGTGACAAACAGTTTTGAGGTTCTTAGGGCCATTGAGTAATTCATCCTCTATATAAGTGCATTGTTTTGCTCAGTCCGTGTTTCCAATCTATTCTGCCTTCCATGTCTTTGTTGATCAACCCTTAAGTTCTTGGTTTCCATTCAGCTTTGTTATGCCTTTCCATTTTTATTTCTTCTTTTAAGTTCTTTCACTACAGAGACTATAACATATTTACACATGTAGGTTTGGTTTATTTCACTTATGAGTATATTTATAGGATACATCCACTTATACATGAAGCCTTCTAGTTTATCATTCTGTATAGCTGAGTAATATTCCACTGTATAAAAATACCACATCTTTTTCAACCATTGTTCAGCTGATGGGCATTTTGGTTGTTTCTAAGATTTGATTATCAAAATTGTGCTGCTATAAACATAGGCACACTGATATCACTATAATAATCATTTTCAGTTCTTTTGAAAAAGTTCCCAGTATGGGGATAGCTGGATTGGATGGGATTTCCACTTCTAGTTTTTTAAGGCGTTTCTACACTGATTACCATTATGGTTGCACCAGTTTACATTCCCACCAATATTAGAGAAGGGTACCTTTTTCTCCAGAGCCTCCCCAACATTTGTTATTGGTTAATTTTTTTGTTTCAATCTTTTATTGTTTAAATTTAACAATGGTTATATTACATATTTTCATCATCAGATCAGTTTAGATTAATAAATATAGGTATATAAGATTGATCAAACAATTAAACATTAACCTTTCTAAATCCACATTATGTTTTTTCTTTTCCCCTTTCTTTTCTTTCAAAGTTGACATATTGCATACTGTCCTCCCAATCATTCTACAGAGTACAGTGTGTGGGCATGACCCCCTTCCCTATTGATGTTGCTTAGAAAAAAAAAGGAAAGAATACACTTCTCTTTGGACTAAGAGGAAGCAGATACATACACAGTCAAAGGTTTTGCAATTGCAGTGTGCCACCAGTGAAGCACGTGATGTTGGAGGCTATCGAATCTAAGCCTCCTAAAGCTCATCTCACCAATCTAGCTCTGTGTTCCATGCACTGTAATTAAGGACTTTTTTTTTCTTGCTGGGTGGTCAAGGGCAAGTCGAAGCAAGACATGTATAACTGAACATTCATTATTTTTGTATCTTCCAGGGTCAAATCCCATCAGGATTAAGTTTGAAACCATAGACAGTACTTTGTAGAACTGTGGTTAGTGTCAGCTTTCGGGACGAGTCAGGGCCATGGCTTGGCCATTTTGCTTTCTGTGAAAGCCTCAGAGACTGTTTTTCTCTGGGTGACTCTCCATAGACGCACTGCAGTTCATTCATCCCATTCCTCTGAGGTCCCATAATCTCCTTGACCAGGAAATTTGGGACACCTCTGAGTTATAGGATATTACAGCACAGGTTCTCTTATATCCTGGGTCTTTATTGACCTTGAAGGGCTAGGGCCAAAATATTGGCTATCCTTATAGCCCTTCTTTTTCTCCAATTTTCGGTCTGTTAACTTACATTCTTAACCCTCCAGCAGAGAAGCTTTGTAATACTGTTACTCTATAACATAGGTACTGGGCTTATCATCACTGGTTTTCTGAGGATCAAATATCTTTGACTTAGCTTGGAAATGATATTTTCTGACCTTCAGTGATATTCTAATAACTTTCCATACAATGTGATATAAGCAGTTGCACAATTTTGACACATATATTTGGAAATTCAAGGAAATACAAAATTGTGGCTTGTCAAGAATATGGTTTTTGGCCCAGTCTCTTATTTTCAAGTACTACTCTTGAGAGAATGACAGTAACTGAGTTTACACCAGGAGCAGTACATATCAAAAATACAAGAGTGACATGTATTCCAAACATAGTTTTAGCGTTACATTGTGCTATAGTCAATATGCTGAACCTTTTGAAGGTTCTTGAGACCAATATCTGATTCATCCTGTGTACATAAGTGTATGGTTTTGCTATTGATGTTTTCTGCTTTGTCTGCTTCCACTCATTTCGTTGTTTAAGCCATAACACATTCAGCTGTATTATGCCCTTAAGTTCTTGTTTACTTCTTTAAAGTTCTAATATTAGGGAGACTATACGATATTTACACATATAGGTCTGGTTTATTTCACTAATGAGTATATGTTCAATATACATCCATTTATATATGAAGTCTTCAAACTTAACATTCTTTATGGATGAGTAGTATTCCATTATATAAAAATACCACATTGCTTTAACCATTCTTCAAATGATGGACATTTTGGTTGTTTCCAAGATTTGGCTATTACAAATTGGGCTTCTATAAACATAGGTGCACAGATATCGCTATGATATGAAGTTTTCAGTTCTTCTGGGAAAATTCCCAGTAGGGGGATAGCTGGATTGTACAGAACTTCCAATTCTAGTTTTGTAAGGATCCTCCACACTGCTTTCCATGTTTGCACCAATCTGCATTCCCACCAGCAGTGGAGAAGGGTTTCTTTTTCCCCACAGCCTCTCCAGCATTTGTTGCTGATTTATTTCTTTATGATAGCCATCCTTACTGGGGTGAGGTGGTATCTAAGTGTTGTTTTGATTTGCATTTCACGAATAGCTAGCGATGTGGAGCA
>PVJA010052380.1:0-12421 GCA_004027025.1 Myocastor coypus
AACTCACGACCTTGCACTTGCCCAGCAGGCACTTGTGCCTCGGAGCTATCTCCCCAGCCCCTAAACTCTACTTTTAAAATAGATGAATAGTCACATTGTTTTTTTGTTTTTTGTTTTTTGTTTTTTGTTTTCACTCATTTTTTTTGGCTGACTCAGCCACCCCGAGGGCAGGGCTGGCACAGCATGTGGTGCCGGGGATCGAACTGCGGTCCCTGAAGCTGCCCAAGCTTCCCCAAGCTGGCGCTTTAGACTACTGAGCCATCCCGCCCCCCCCCCTTTTTTTTAATTTATTTTTTTTAATAGTCACATTGTTGAAAGTAGTTAAATATAGAAAACACTATCAGAGCCGGGCGTGGTGGCGCACACCTGTAATCCCAGCACTTGGGAGGCTGAGGCAGGAGGATTGGTGAGAGTTCGAGACCAGCCTGGGCTACAAAACTGAGCTTAAGGTCAGCCTGAACTGTACAGCGAGACCCTGTCTCAAAAAGACAAAAAAAAAAAAACAACGCCATCAGAGAGCCAGGTGTGGTACATGCCTGTGGTCCCAGCACTTGGGAGGCCGAGGCAGGAGGATCAGTGCGAGTTTGAGACCAGCCTAGGCCACACAAGTGAGCTTAAGGTCAGCCTGAACTGCACAGTGAGACTGTCTCAAAAAGACAAAACAACAACAAAACACCACCATCTGTTACTACATACCTATAATCTCAGCCAGTACTCAGGAGACTGAAGCAGAAGGGTCCCTGTGAGTTCAAGGCCAGCCTGGGCTGTATTGTGAGTAGAAGACTAGCTTAAACTATACTGAGACCCTGTCTCAGAAACACTAGAAAGTAGAATAAATTCATGCTTGTGAAAAGTTGTTGCAGATGAAAATAAACAACAGAAGTCTCTTGTTGAAGTTGTTCTGGTGTGTGTGTTTTTTTTGTTGTTGTTTTTTGTACAGGGTCTTACTACTGACTCAGCGATCCTCCTGCTTATACCTCCCAAGTGCTAGGATTACAGGCGCAGGTCACCACGCCTGGTCTCCATTGCTGGGTCAGAGTGCTTTGGGGCAGGGGGCAGGGGGGCAGTAGGGCAGGTGGGGCCAGGAACCGAACCCTGGCACCTGCGCTTCCCTAAGCAAGCACTTAATCTGCTGAGCTATAGCGCCGGCCCTTCTATTTTTGTTTTGAGACCAGGGTCTCAACTATATATTCCTTCCTGCCATCCTCCTGCCTCAGCCTCCTGAGTAATGCTAGAATTGCAAGTTTGTGCCACCACACTTATCTTCAGCAGGTGTCTCTTATCTCCCTGATTTTCTGTCCCCAGAGTCTTTCTGAATGTTTTTTGTGTCTCAGGCATTATTCTAGAACAGCTTCACAAAGTACATGTTGTCATTTCCACTTTAGGGAAATAAGTCGCCAAGCGGATAAATGACTTATCTAATATCACACAGATTTTAAATGGCAGAGCCAGGGTTTGACTTCAGGTGTCTCTAGAGCCCAGCTCTGGTCACATAGTTTTCCCCGTGAGTTTTCAGATATGTTGATTTCTTGTCAGAAGAGGAAAGAATGGCAGAGATCTGTAGAGATAAATGGAGGAAAGCAAGGAAGATGTAGAAGGTACAGTAGGGCTACATGCATCCTGAAGCCAAGGCTTTGGCAAGAGTAGACAGGACAGCAAGAAGGGTGAGACACCAGTAGTAGTGTAAATAGAAATCTAGGTATGTTTCCTTGTTTGCAAGTGATGGGGGGAGGCAGGAGTACAAATACAATTAAGTGAATACTCTGAACTTTTTTTAGTTAATAGAATGGCATCCTTGGATTTGTGTGGGAAGTTAAAAAACATTGGCACTAGCTGCTGGTCTCTACACTTTTCAGCATCTCTCTTCTATATCGCTATTTGTTCAGTGCTGCTAAGCATAGATAAACCACAGAATGCCTTTGTGGAGCCATTAAAGTTGCAGGTTTCATGAGTCAACCACAGAGCAAGGGTGGCAATAAGGATTATGGTACCTGGGCTGTGGTAATACCTTTTGGATGGTGGATGGATTATTTCAGTTCTTAAGGCCAAAGGGGAACCTGATTTAATGTGTTAACAGTTTTCTATCCTTAAAAGTTATTTCTCACATGTAACCCTAATGGACCTTTTATTTTGAATTAGCATCTTAATTTTTCCCATTGAAAATAATCTTTTTTTATTAGAATTTTTAAATATTTATTTATTGTCTTGTTTCAGAACCCCTATTTGTTTATTCGCTCATTTTTATGGCTGGCTCAGCCCGCCCCGAGGGCAGGGCTGGCGCAGCATGTGGTGCCGGGGATCGAACCGTGGTCCCTGAAGCCGCCCAAGCTTTCCCAAGCAGGAGCTTTAGATCACTGAGCCATCCTGCCGGGCCCGAAAATAATCTTGATAAAGATTAATAGAGGGTTGGGGAAATAGCTCAGTAGAATAAGCACTTGCCTGGCAAAAGCAAGGACCTGAGTTCATCCCCAGTCCCACATTTAAAAAAAAAAAAAAAAAAAAAAAAATTAATACACTTACCCGGGCATGGTTGCTCACACCTGTAATCCCAGCACTCGGGAGGCTGATGCAGGAGGATTGGTGCGAGTTCGAGACCAGCCTGGGCTACAAAAGTGAGCTCAAGGCCAGCCTCAACTGCATAGTGAGACCCTGTCTCAAAAAGACCAAAAAAAAAGATTAATAGACTTAGAAGTAGAAAGTGTTAGAGCAGAAACTGGCTAGAGCCAGAACTTATTGATAGGAAAAGCAAAGCTTTCCTCTGTTGTGTGTTCTGTGTCTTGAGCTTTAAGAAGGTCTAAATGGGTGCCTTCCTGTGTACTCACATTTAATTCCGATCAAGTCCCCTTGGAGAAACAAACTTTGGAAGGAGAATTTTAAAAACAGTTTAATTTTTATATCTTGAGAATTACAGTTTTTAAGTAGTATATTGGTTATTTTTGAGAGGTACTTGTTGGAATTTTCACTTTTTTTTTTTGTTGTTGTTCCTGTGACTTTAAAAGCTTACTTCTTTTTTGTTGATATCCTCAGGTTCGAGAACTTGTCTTGGACAATTGCAAATCAAATGATGGAAAAATTGAGGGCTTAACAGCTGAATTTGCAAATTTAGAGTTCCTCAGTTTAATAAATGTATGCCTGCTTTCAGTTTCAAATCTCCCCTCATTACCTAAATTGAAAAAGGTAAGTACTTCAAGTAAAAGACAGCAAAGTTAAGAAGGGGAAATAATATGGCTTTGCCTGTAAGGAAGGACTTAGTGTAATAGAACGCACACAGCCTTTGGAACTGGATTGTAAATAGAGGGTTAGATTATAGCTCTCTGCTGGTTCCTTTAAAAAAAAATAAATAAAAACAAGCAATGCTGGGGCTTGAATCAGAGCTTGTTGCAGGTTAGCAAATGCTTTAACATTGAACTATATCTGAATCTGTGTTGCTTCTTTGGTGGGTGATCATCCATCCACAGAGTGCCTCACCTTCCTAAGCTCGTTTTCCTCAGCTATATGGTGGTGATACTATTTGACCTTACAAAGTCATTGTGATGTTTGGAAATAACGTTAGATACTCATCAATAATTTTGTAGCCAGAGGTGCTAACACACAGGCCTGTGATCTTAGCACTTGGGAGGCTGAGCCAGGGATATCACTGCAAATTCAAGACCAGCCTGGGCTACACAGTGAGTTTAGGGTCAGCCTAAACTGCATAGTGAAACGCCATCTCAAAAAGACACAAAAGGACTGGACATGGTGATGCATGTCTGTAATCCCAACATTCAGGAGGCTGAAGCAGGAGGATCATTGTGAGTTTGAGACCAGCCTGGGGGCTATGAAGTGAGCTTAAAGGCCAGCTTGAACTGCATAGACTGTTCTTTTTTTGGTGTTTTTTTTTTTTTTTTTTTTTTTAAACAATCAAAAAGACCCCCCCGCCCCAAATATTTTGTAGGTAGTTTAGTTTTTCAGAGTTTACTATGATGTTTACTAGATTTTGTTCTTATATATTGATCTGTTTTGTTTTGAGCCGCAGTTTTGCAATTTAATTGGTTCGGGCTGGTCTTGAGTTTACTGAGTAGTTGGAGGTTCCATCTTTCTCCCTTCTACCTACCAAGTGCCAGAATTAACAGGTGTACACCAGCATGCCCAGCTTGTTCTTATTTTTAAGACAGGAACTCACTATGTATTCCATATGGTTCTTGAGCTCACCATGTGTAGCTCAGTGATCTCCTGTCTTTCCCTACCAGATACTGGAATTTCAGGCATGCATTACTACCCCCAGCTCATTACAAGATTTTCAACGAACAGGAAGTTTGAAGTATGTGGTGATTGACTAGGATTCAGTGTAACAAAATCATATTTTGCTGTGCTAGTTTGATAGCCTCTTTTTAATATTCTAACAGTCTATATAACGTCACTTATCTATACCACCACATTTCTCCCACTTCCAAGAAAAGGACAGAATGTAAGCTGAGCATGGTGGAGCACACCTGTTATCCCAGTACTTGGGAGACTGAGGCAGGAGGATCATCAGTGCACATTTCAGGCCAGCCTGAGCTACATACTGTAGTGGGTTCAAGGCCTGCCTAAACTATATTGCAACACAATGGGCGAGAAAAAGGAACAGAATGTTCAAGAAAAATTCTTTGTGGTGTTCAGTCTCAAAGCCCTCAAAATGTCTCAGAGCCCTAGAAATGTCCAAGTTGGAAGAAACTTTGGAACTGTATCTAGTCCAGGCCTTTTATAGCAACAGTCCCCCAAAGAGACAGTAATTTGCCTAGAGCACCCACTGTAGTGGTTAACATTAGATCCAAACTTAAACACATCTAGTACCTTTTTTATTGTATAGGAAAAAGATGTATGGGTTATGTGATGTGGAACTTAGTTGAATTTTTATTTTCTTTTCCTTTGCTTTTTTTCTGTGGGACCAGGAATCAAACTCATGACCTTGCACTTGGCAGGCAGGCACTTGTGCCATGGAGCTATCTCCCCAGCCCCTGAATTTTTATTTTAAACAAAGGCACACTTGAAAAAATTTTTTATAATCAAGTTTAGGTAAAGGATTCATGAACTTATTTCCAGAGCTTGCCTAAGTCCTGAGACATTACACTTTTGTTGGATGTGAAGTTTGTGTAGTACATGAATTGAGAAATTCTTTTTTTTTTTTTTGAATTTTTTAATTTTATTTATTTTTTTTTTCTTGTTTCAGAACTTTTGTTTATTTATTTATTTTTTTATGGCCAGCTCAGCCTGCCCTGAGGGCAGGACTGGCGCAGCATGTGGTGCCAGGGATTGAACCGTGGACCCTGCAGCTGCCCAAGCTTTCCTAAGCAGGCGCTTTAGACCACTGAGCCATCCTGCTGGGCCCCAAATTGAGAAATTCTTAGCGTGTACCCATGTCTTTGTTTCTTCTTTTTTTTTTTTTTTTTTTAATTTTATTTATTATTTTTATTCTTGTTTCAGAACCTTTGTTTGTTCACTCATTTTTATGGCCGGCTCAGCCCGCCCTGAGGGTAGGGCTGGCGCAGCATGTGGTGCCGGGGATCGGGATCGAACCGCGGTCCCTGAAGCCGCCCAAGCTTCCCCAAATAGGTGCTTTAGACCACTGAGCCATCCCGCCAGGCCCATTTGTTTCTTCTTATTACAAAGCACAGATTGTCACAAGAAGAGCCAAGTACTTTACACAAACAAACTAAAAAGATGTATAAATATCATAGGTTTCCAAAGTACACTTTTTTTCTTGAAACCAGGAATTGAACTAAGAACCTTGTGCTTGCCAGACAGGTGCCATGCTGCTGAGCTATATTCCTGACCCTGTAGTCTATTTGAAAATAAATAAATGGTAAATGTCCTGATAGATTGTGCAGCTCATGGTTCCTATGCTTTATAGTTGTGTGGGCCAGTGAGATGGCTCAGTGGTCTAAAGCACCTGCGGAGGAAACTGGGGCAAGCACTGTGACCACTCTTCAATCCCTGGCACCACATACTTGCACACCCCCACCCCAGGGCGGGCAGAGCCAGCCATAACACAAACAAATAAATGATGAGGTTTAAGAGAGAGAAATAAAATCTTTAAAAAAAAAAAAAAAAAAAGTTAAATATTTCTAATGTCATGAGTGGTGCATAGCATGTAAGTACTATGTAGTAGTTGGATAATCCATTGATAGCACTTAAAATATGAAATTGAAACCAGTTATATGGCATTTTCCCCCCTATCTGCAAAACAGCTGGATTACATATTATCTACAGTGATCCTCAAGCTCAAGTTCCTTGATCTTTAAAATTATAGCACTTCTTGATGAAGTTCTTCCTTTTTTTGGTATACTGCTTGTCTGTGCTGTGGTATCTACAGCTAAGAAATTAGAGTAGAGGCTGGGGAGATAGCTCAGTAGAACAGTCACTTGCCTGGCAAGCACAAGGGCCTGAGTTTAATCTCAAGTTCTACCAAAAAAAAAAAAGTAATAATAAAAAGGAAAATTAGAGTAAGTTCTTGGTTTTTACAAGAAATGACCTTTAGGAAACTAACTTTGTGAACCTGGGCTGTCACTGTGCCGTTTTCTTTTTCTTTTTGATACTGAAGATCAAGCCCACAGCCTCTCAAATACTAGCACATGGTGTAGAGCTGAGCTGTATATCCCAGGCCCTCTTCTCTTTTTTCTTGACATCTTACACCATTTTCAGGAGCTCATTTCTTAGGCTTAGCGCTCTCTTGTGGCAGTATTCCACATTGTCTCCAAGTATTGAATCTCACAGTGTATTAGCAGTGCCAGAAGCCAGATTTTGTTTCAAGTGACTATTACAAATGTCTCAGAATACACAAGCCATTTACCCTTTCCGATAGGGTCAGAGTGTTAGTCTTACAGAATTCTACTTTGGTTTGGCTTGTTTTGGGCTTTAGGGTTTTTTTTTTGTTTTTTTTTTTTTTAGGGTTTTTTTTGTTTTTGTTTTTGTTTTTTTTTGGCGGGGTGGTCTTACTGTGTTATATATATGTTCAGCCTGTCCTTGAACTCATTGTGTAGTCCAGCCTGGCCTCAAACTTGGAGCTATCCTGCTTCAGAACATTTGAGTCCTGGGATTGCAGGCATGCATTACCACACCCAGCTGTAAATTGTTTTGATTTGCATTTTAGGTTAGGAAATGTATATGCTGATACTGGAGGTCAGTTCTTTTTTTTTTTTTTTTGTCTTTTTGAGACAGGGTCTCGCTATGCAGTTCAGGCTGGCCTTGAACTCCCTTTTGTAGCCCAGGCTGGTCTCAAACTTGAACTGATACTCCTGCCTCAGCCTCCCGAGTGCTTGGGATTACAGGCGTGGGCCACCACGCCCGGCTAAGAGGTCAGTTCTTGCTCAAACTTTTTAGTAGCTGACTGAGAAAATGCCGTTCTGTACTCCTACTCCAAATGTTTCTGGGATCTGTAAGTTACATCTTTAAATTTTAGCAAACAAATTAAACATAACATGCCTTAATAGATTTTTCTAACTATTTGAGAGCTATATTTACTATTTATAACACTTTAATGATACGAGGTTGTGTCTGTACTGTTTATGCTTTCTTTTGCAGCTTGAGCTCAGTGACAATAAAATCTTTGGCGGTCTGGACATGTTAGCAGAAAAACTTCCAAATCTCACACATCTAAATTTAAGTGGAAATAAACTGAAAGATATCAGCACCTTGGAACCTTTGGTAAGTGACTGAGAATTTAAAAACTAGGAATTACTGATCATTTTCATTTTCATATTTATAATGGGAGAAATGATTGGGAATAATTGAGAAAATGATGGCTTCTTGCTTTGTTAGGAGTCTGTTAAATGTCAGAGCCCAATTAATGTATATTTCTATGGCTTTGCTGCTCCTGATACTGTAGCTTCCTTCAAAGGGAAATTATTTGTTGTTTTCTGTCCTTGTTAAAGTTCACATTTATAGCCGGGTGTGGTGGCTCATGCCTGTAATCCCAGCACTTGGGAGGCTGAGGCAGGAGGATCAGTGTGAGTTCGAGACCAGCCTGGGCTACAAAAGTGAGCTCCAGGCCAGCCTGAACTGCATAGCAAAACCCTGTCTCAGAAAGACAAAAAAAGTGAGCTCAAGGCCAGCCTGAACTGCACAGGGAGACCCTGTCTCAAAAAAAAAAAAAAAGCCTTAAATGCCCCACCCCCACACACCTCCATCCTCAGTGGCCAAAATTTTATACTGTACTTTTTTTTTTACTAAAATTACGGCAATTGAGTGGCATGTCTGAATTGTAGATGGAACAGTCAAACACAGCCTCACTAAGCTTCAGCTCTTGTAATTCCTGATCTTATTCTCTACTGATTAATGTTGCCTGGAGTTCTGTGTGGTAATCCTAAGATCTTCCTCAGCTTGATAGATCGGTATGAGTCATAGAAAGCTGAGTTTAATTGCCACTTGGGTTATAGATTTGACTGTGTGACCTTGGGCAAATTGCTTCTTCTCTCTGGGCCTCAGTTTCCTCTTCATGAAAGGATAGTAATGCTTACTTTTGAGGATAAAGTTTGGCAATGCATTTTCTTCGTTAGGTTGGGAAGCTGTGCTGATGAGAATCTAGTCCATATGAAGTTGTAGTGACCACAAAGCTTCCAAGGCAGGGTTGGAGGCAGCCCCAAAGGCAGCTGGGGAGCCCCCAAGGTTGGGAGATGCAGAGGTAGGAGCTGCTTTTTTGAATTTCAAAGTTTAGAGCCAAGAGAGTAAGACATTTTCTCCTGTGTCCCTTATCTATTCTAAAATCACAGTATATTAAAATATGTGAATTTCACATCACTTGTAAAGAATGCTTTTTTGATATTTCTGGGGAGGACAGTAAAATTGTGGCTTTTAATGAATTCCTACCACAATAAGGTCTTTTTCTCTTGCAATTGATAATTGAGATTTCTCTGCAGTATAGTTCTAATTATTTTCCACTCTGCAGTATAGTTCTAATTATTTTCCATTGATCCCCTTTATTTTTACATTTCGTTAAGTGGATTATGTTTAAGAGATTATTTTTCATAAGTGTTGCAAGCCTTATTTCCCGCCCTCATGCTATAAGTTTTGCTCTTCTTTTAAAGATAGTGTCCAGATATTTTTCACCCCTCATTTTTTAATAATTTTATTCTCTTTTCCCAGATCAATCCCCATTTCCTATGGTAAAGTAGGCATTTATTGAATTTTGCTATATACAATGACATGAACTTTTGTTCACTGTGTCCTCAAATAACCCTGGAAGAGAGAATGACTTCCCATTAGAAATCAGGAAACTTAAGTTTGTTTGTTTGTTTGTTTGTTTTTCTTGTTTCAGAACTTTTATTTTTATGGCCAGCTCAGCCTGCCCTGAGGGCAAGGCTGGCGCACCATGTAGTGCCGGGGATTAAACTGCTGGTCCCTGCAGCCACCTAAGCTTTCCTAAGCAGGCACTTTAGATCACTGACCCATCCTGCCAGGCCTGGGAAACTTAAGTTTAAAGAGAACTCAGGAGAGTTTAGAGAGCTTTAAGTAATTGGGATAAATGGCAGCATTCAAATCCAGGTTCACTGTATATTCTTCAGCTGTTGAGATGTGTTCTTCCTATAAATTTTTCCATACCCAAGCTTATATAAGTTCGGAATTCTAAAATGAGCAATAAATTAAGTGCTGATGCCCCCTAGAATGGTGGGGTATATTAACCTTTTGTGTATTGATTAATGACAGGCTCCTTAATTAGTGTGAGCATAGATACCTCCCTTCTACCCCTTCTCCCCTTTAAACAGTGTGCCAGACAGTACTTGGCTGTTGGCTTGATTTTCATAGCAGCCTGTGGTTTCTTCAATAAAAAAGCTTCCATCCATGTTTTAGCACATAGGCTGGCCAGAAATAAATAGTATGTGAGAGATGTTTGCTTAAGTATTTCTGTTTTGGTCTGTAAGATATAAGGGCCCAATGAAAGTCTTAATTAGCAAAGCCAGTGGAGGTTCAGAAATCATTTTTTGTCGTATTTGCTATTTTTAGAGCCTTTACTCTGTCCATATCGTATGCTGTATTGGGTGCTTTGTACTGAACATGTTATCTTATTTGTAGTTCTCAGAAAGCAATTCTACAAGGTGGATAGAAACTGTATGGCCTTGTACATAGAGGAAGCTAAGGCTTAGAAGAGGCTGAATCCCTTGTCCAGAGTCACACGCTTTATGGCAGAGCCACAGTGCTGTTTACCAAGTACACTTGGAGAAACCTGAGCTCCCACCATTGTATTTGTTATCCTGATTGCTAAGTTGGTGTCCTGATGTTCTCACTTTGAATAAAGGAACTCTGTAGGAAAAGGTGAAGGGGGGAGATGTTGGGTCCATTTTGACATCTAAAAGTATTCCTCAGTGGGGAAATACACCATCCTCATCCTCATTAACTACATACATTTTAAACACTATGTTGAGCCCAGTTCTTTCAGCCAATGCAATGATTGTGAATGCCTCTGCTTGCTACAGGGACATTAATCGAGAGACAAAGAAGGCATCAATTCAAACTTCCTTGGACACCTTTTTTAAGAGACCTGGGCCATCCAAATCATCCCCCAAAGCCCTTCTAAATTCTAAGAAGGCAAGCAAAATTATTGTTAATAAAATGTTTAATGTTTATTATGGCTAGCCTATTAGTTTAGGTCACATTTCTGATAAGGTAGAGTTGTAATTTTTCTAAGCAATGTATTACACATTACATTTGGGATCCTGAGTATTCTGTGGTTTTTAGTGCCTGTTAAGCTTAAAGCACAATTTTACTACTTTAAACAGTTCTAAAATACTATAGTCATTTGGAATTTGTTGCTGTTTACTTGCTTTTGGTTTCATTTTCTAGCATACTGTTTGGCATGTTCAAATAATTTCATAGGTACCTTGTCAGAAAGAAGCCAAAAATGTCCCCCAGGAGAGCTTTGGCAGCCTTGTACACTAGAATAAACTAGAAGAGGGTCTTGGGTAAAAAGTGTTACATAAATATCAGAAAATATATGCGTTTTTATGCAGCACTTATTTTTAGAAAATAATTGAGGAGCCGGGCGTGGTGGCTTATGCCTGTAATCCCAGCACTTGGGAGGCTGAGGCAGGAGGATTGCTGCGAGTTCAAGACCAGCCTGAACTGCATAGCGAGACCCTGTCTCAAAAAAAAACAAAACAAAAAAAAAAAAGAAAAGAAAATAATTGAGATGTAAAATCATTCCTTCAAAGAGTTTTTAGACTACACCTCTGAAAACAATGCATACTTGTGTCTTAACTGATATGGAGTTGGACTTTACAAGGAAAAAAGCAGTGGGGTGGTATTACAGCATTATTTCACTGTTGAGCAAGAACTGATACATGGGCTTCTATAGGTGAGGGCCTGCCCACTGGGGAACCCAATCAGTTACCTAATACAAAAGCACAAAAGCAGCTCTTCCTAGGACTAGCAGGACTGGGCTTTCTTAGGCATCAGGAGCTGCCTCATATAAGCACACTGACTCACAAACTGAAATCATTGTATAGTGTTTGGTGGGGGGGGGGGGACAGCATTGCCTTTCATTATAATCCTGCCCAGTGCTCTACTGGCACTTAGTTCTCAAGAGCTGCTCTGAGAAGAAGCCAGGCAGATGAAGATCCTTCTAAGATCAGCAACCCTTTTTCTAAGACATTGACTAGTCACAGGGCCGCTCAGCTCTGTCTGCCACTGTAGCTCAAAAAGACCCATGCACATGAACAAATGAGTTTGACTGTGTTCCAATAAAATTTTATTTTACAAAAAAAGATGGTAATGTAGAATTGGCCCATGGCTGTGGTTTGCCAACTCCTACTCTAAAACTTAAGATTTTCAAGTTGCTTTCTGTCTTCCTAGAATTATATTAATGTTACCAGTTTTAAACACAAAGTTTTAGCCGGGTGTTGGTGGCTTATGCCTGTAATCCCAGCACTTGGGAGGTGGAGGCAGAGGCAGGAGGATCAATGTGAGTTCAAGACCAGCCTGGGCTACCAAAGTGAGGCTCAAGGACAGCCTGAACTGAACATCGAGACTCTGTCTCAAAAAAACCCAAAAAGTTTTGCTTTGTCTGAATTTCTTGAAGTCCTTGTGAATGTTACAGTAGCTTTCAAAACAAAGATCAGTGTCCTTTAAACACCTCTTTTTAGAGCTTAACTGCATACAGATATTCTCTTATTAATCTTTGGTATGGGTGTGTGTACATGCGTAATTTTCTTAGAAAATACCATACTTTTTCTCTTGATTCAGGAGTGTTAAAAGTTACATTATAAGGGCCTGGCGGGATGGCTCAATGGTCTAAAGCGCCTGCTTGGGAAAGCTTGGGTGGCTTCAGGGACTGCGGTTTGATCCCAGGCACCACATGCTGCACCAGCCCTGCCCTCGGCAGGCTGAGCCGGCCATAAAAATGAGTGAATAAACAAAAAGTTTCTGAAACAAAAAAATAAAGTAAAAAATTCTTTAAAAAAAAAAAAAA